>CM072511.1:141948080-141978080 GCA_036898135.1 Oncomelania hupensis | reverse complement strand
CTCCACTACCAAAACTTTAAACTACAATCTTAATAAACTGAAGTCTAAACTTGGCTCTAGATTAAAGTTTAAAATGAAACATTTAAATTTAAACTGCAAAGTAAGCTGATTTAGGCTGTGCTGTTCGCTACTACTTCTAAAATAACAAGCGAACTCACGTTGTTACAAACAGAACAAAAATTAAGCTACTTGGTAACGAAACGAAAGCAAACGAAAGAAACAGTGAAAATATTAGTTATTATTCAAAGTGCAGTTTACAAAATAAAATGTTTTTTTCCTTCCAGCCCACGCATGACCGCTTCTACTCCTCCCTTCCGCCCTCCCACGCACCTATCTCTCCCTCCCTTTCTCCCTCTCTCGCTGGTCCCTTTCAAGTGTTTGATTGCCCTCTGTAATTGCATCAACTGTATTTTTTTTATTGTTATTTTTATTTTTGTAATTTATTTTATGATTTTTATAATATTCTTTGATGTTTGCTGGTCGGCATATTCCCAAGAGAGCAACCCTACATTTTAAAATAATGGGATGAATACGTCTGCAGCGCCTACAATTCTCCCCCCCCCCCTCTCTCTCTCTCAGACACACACACACACACACACACACACACCACCACCACCACCACCACCAACTCCTATCCTTCCCTTTCGATGCCATTCTCTCTCCTTCCTCACCCCTCTCCTTCCCCCTGTCTCTTTCTCTTACTATATCTCTCCTCCCTTCTTTCGTCTCTCTATCTCGCCCCTCCCCTCGCCCTCCTCTCTGTCACTTTCTGTCTCTGTTTTTTTTTGTTCTCTCTCGTCGTACATGTTAAACGTCTTGTGAAGTTATACAAAATTATGTTTCCTTAATAATCATAATTTTGATGTATCACTAGATTATTAGGTAACACCACCTGTCAACTTGCCTCGCATTTCCATATAGATAGTTGTTCCTTGGCCTTGATGTTATTTTAAAATTATATTTTCACAACAGCGCTCTCTCTCTCTCTCTCTCTCTCTCTCTCTCTCTCTCTCTCTCTCTCTCTCTCTCTCTCTCTCTTTCTCTCCCTCCCTCCTTGGCCTTTTGGGCTGTATTTTTCTCCCCCTTTCTCTTTCTGTCAAATCATGTCTGCATGCATTGTGTCTGCTTCTCTTCTCTCTCACACTCACCGTTACCCCTTGGGGTCATGAGCAATCTTGCCACTGTAGATTGTTCTAACCTATAAAGGGAACAGTGAAAGCCCCAGTTGAAAACCTGTCTTGCCTTTGTAGGCATGACAGATTCACTGCGGCAACAGTACCCCCGTTGGAGTGCCGGGGGTTTCAGTATAAATAGTATCCCCACTTTATGGAAATTTAGTGCTTTAAATTCCCACTGTTGCTATCTTCCTCATATACTCTTTCCCATTCCTGCTCTGTCCTATCACTCTGCTATACTATCTTCTTCTTCGCTAGATCAATGACCTACCTTTTTTCTTCAAAACTGTTCCTGGACAAGACTCCTTGTTTGTGTATGGGGTCTGTTGGATCAGCTTGGGAGTGTTGGACGCTTTCTGCTGGGTGGTCACTAGGGCTTCCTATGATGTTAGTATTTAGCAATATAGGCATTTTATATGTATATGTTTCGTTGATGATTTGTAATGATGGTTGTATTCTATTTTGTTTTTGTAACCGGGGGTTCGCGTAGTTGAGGTAAACCCTCAGCCGTCCCCCGCGTGGGATGTCTTTATTGTAAAGTGACTGGCCGGTGGAGGGCGTTCAATTTTCCCACTAGGGTTGTTTCAGCAGATCTTTTATGCGGATCGGGGGTTGTCCGGTCCTGATTTGGCTCGGAGGAGTCCGCTGGACCTAAAGCAACAATAAATCAATCAATCAAACACTCACCGTTTCCCTTTCCCGTCAACCCCACTCTCACCCTAGGCCTTCGATCCTCGTTCACCCTTTTCTCTATCCCCCAAAAGAACCCTCCCGAACCTCCCAGCACTCTCCCTCCCCCCACAAAAAAAATAATAAAATAAATCCTGTTTATCCTCCCAGGGGCATCGCTTAAATCCTCCGGACCCGGTGCAGTTGCGATACAGCTAACGGCAAGTTACAAACAGTGCATGTGTGGTGCTTTTTTAAACTTGCCTGCTGCGATAAGGGCGAACGCGTTTGCTAAAAGCAATATAGCGTGTCTGCGGTATTGTTCTACGTGGAAAGCAAGTTGGAAAAGGGATAGAAACGGACGGGAGAGTAGGGAAGGGATGAATGGGGAGTGGGGGGAAGGGGAGTGTTGGGAGGTGGGGGGGTATCCATCCTCACAGTTAATTTCTAACTAAGTCAGTGGGGGTATCGCTTTCAAGGCATCTTGATTCGTTTTGTCTACCCTGGTGCGCGTATGATGTAATTAGGCTGTTATGGATGTGTTTCCAAAAGACCGATTTAGAAGGATGCGCTTCGTGGGATAAAGGCGCATGCAGTAGGCAAATGAGCTGGCTGGATTTGTGTGGGAAGATGGAATAGGGTGGATGGAGGAAGCATTCCATTGGCAAATGAGCTGGCTGGATTTGTGTGGGAAGACTTGAGGGGGGGGGGGGGAGGGGGGGATAGGGTAGCTCTATATTACCTTCATTGGACTGAGGTAATTTTCGAAAACTATGCATATGATCACGAAACAGATCCTACACTTCAGATATGAGCGCATCTTGTAAACAAGCTAGCGCGCTGGGCTAGGATGATTGCCTTCAAGGCCAAGGGACTAGACGTAACGTTTGCCAAATATGCTGATGTGCGTTCCCAAAACTACCTTTTCACAACTTAACTAATTATCATATTAGCATAGATGTATTACCCCGGCGCACGCTACATATAGCCAGTCTGCTGAAGTTGAAAAGCGTTTTAGATTGTGACTGGAAGAAGGGGCTACGTTGGTACCTTCAGTTATTTTTAATCAACGATGCAAATGTACTCACGTGTGCGTTCCCAATAACTGACTATTTTCGTAATAAACGTGCATGTTCTACACACAAGCAAGCATGTTGAATGGCTTTAAAGGGTGACTGGTGCATTACCTTCACGTGATCGTGAAAATGTATTTGTCTTCTGTGAAAGTGATATGGAGCGTGCTTAAAACTACTCTTTTCCCCAACTGAACAATTTTCTTCCACTAGCATACATAATATTACCAAGGAGCGCATGGTCCATGCAGGTAAGTAAGCTTTCTGGATTTTGCAGGAAGAGAGGTTGGTATGTTTCCTAAATGGGGGTATTGAGATACTTCTGCTTACATATATGCCTCTGGTGAGTGTGTTCCCAAAATATCTTTTCCCACAAACCTATAGCATGCAGGTAGACTTGAGCTCATGCTATAAGAAAACTGGGCTCCTGTTTTGTTGCGGGCCAAGGGTTGGAGTTAGGTGAGGATGAGTGGTGTAATACCTTCCTTTACCTCAGACATTTATTTACCTTTCCAACCATAGCTTTTATTATATTCCAATCCTATCCTATCCTATCCCGTAGCTCGAAGGTCGTAGGGCACCACTGATGATCGTTTAACCAGCGTACTCCATCTTTCTTTGTCCTCAGCAATCCTCATGGCTTCGCTCAGTGTCAAGCCAGTCCATTCTCGAATGTTGTCTTCCCACCTCGTTTTCTGTCTCCCTCTTCTTCTGCCTCCTTGCACCGTGCCTTGCAGGATGGATTTTGCAAGGCCTGATGATCTGATGACGTGGCCATACCATCGGAGTTTCCGTTTCTTCACCATTGTGAGCATGTTATCGTGTTGTCCATGGCTTGGTGACGTCCTGGGTATAGGACATGCCCAGAAGTCTTCTGTAGCACCTCATCATGCTTTGTATTCTTCGTTGTAGGTTTGCTGTGAGGTTTGCTGCAAGCATATAGGAAGATGAAGATGACAAGGTAGTGCAGCACCTTTACCTTGGAATGTAGACTGATGGTCCGGTCTTTCCAAATTGGCTTCAATCTTGTCAGGGCCGCAGCTGTGTGTGCGATCCTGGAGAGGACTTCATGTTATTTTCTGATACAATGGCTCCTAAATATTTGAAGCTATGCACTGTGTTGAGGGACTGACCTAGGACTTTGATGTCCATGTTGATTTCATTGGTTTTGTTGATCATCATTTTGGTCTTCTCTGCTCTTATTTCCATTACATAGGCTCTGGAGGTGGTGTAAAGCCTCTATACCATTATCGATTTATTTTATTATATGAATACCGTCCTTTTGAAAGAATTTTTTTTGTTGGGACTTAGTTTTACTTTTGTTTTTAGTTGAACAACACGTCACTCACTGTGAATTTGAAAAGTATCTGTGATGTTGACGTGGGTGATCATGGGGGTTCCCCTTGACGAGCGCATTGTAATAGGCTAGCTTATGTGTCTGCGGGATTTTTAAAATAAGGGAATGAATTGAAATCATGGCATTTGGTATGTATTTATTTTATGTCTGCCATGTATGCGAACGCCTGTCCCCCCAAAAAAACAGATGTTGTTAAAGGGTCACACTTCGACAACGCGCATTCCACAGATCCGCTTAACTTGCACAGTGAATGTTGCCCCACTGAAAAAATAAGATTGCCACAAAAGGCATCTCTTTGGAAAGAATAGTAGTGTGCTTTTTTTTCTTAATAAATAAAATCCGTTGTTTTGTGCCTGTTGATTCACAACTTTCCGGCACCTCTCATAAAAACTCGTGGGTATCGCCATTATAAATTAAAACGAGGTTAGAATGAAACCAAGTTCCGGTCTGGCTTGTTTTGCATTTATCAAAGCTTGATGCGTGACTTTTAAATATGTCAAATTGCCGAAAACGACGATTGTTAGAGCCAGAAAACGAGTGGGATAAGTATAAAAACGGTGGAGGAAGTACATGCTCAGTGAAAGGATGCAAAAAACAATCGTAGAGGCCTGTATTTGTGGCGACTTCGGAGGTGCGTCGATCATCGACAGAAAGTGAAACAGGACCTGAAGACTTGTAGTTTTCCATAGCTTCGCCGTCGCAACCTTCACAAAACGTAGTTGTCTATTTTAGGCGAGCGTTGTGGCCAAGTGGGCTAAGGCGGGACTAACTTGCATTGTCCACAAGCCAGAAACCAATGGCGCCTGACAGGTGTGGGTTCGAGCCAGCATCTGGGCGTTATGTTTTTCCGAATATTTTTCAAAAATTCACAAATAATGTTAGGTAGGTAGGGTTTAGGATAGAAAGGGATAATAAACTGCAGTAAAAAAAATATGTGAGGGTACGATACTGGTGGCCAGTGACACATGTTGTCTTCCCACTGTAAAACTTCCCATTGTACAACTTATGTTAATCTGATGAATAAAAATTGATGCAACAACAACAACAACAACACTGTAAACTTGACTCTGTCACAACTGGGACTTCAAATCCATCAGGCATTCTCTGCAAAACTTTCTCTTTATGCTACCACCAACGCTTTCTCATGTGATTCGACATATTCTTGAATATTTGGAAACAACTCACTTAAACACGCGGAGAAAGAAACCGGAAGTATGTTTCACATGAGGGGATTCCCGTTTTTGCATAGGATAGCAGAAAAGTGTGAATAGCAGCACGGCTAGCTACCGCGGTATCGCTAAAAACATCAACCAGGAAATCTACTCATAAATGTATACAGATAAACAGGGAAAACCACTCCCTGTTAGAACAAAAACGGAAAATTCAAACTGTTACGGTTGGTTTCAGCAATGAACGCCCACTTTATAATTATTTAATATAACAACAATACGAAATTTTATGGGTAACCCCGTTTTCGCCCAAAATAATCATACAAATAAATCCTCGACTTGGGGCCCTGTAATGCTGTCATGAATATATGAGCTAAACAGAGACATGCAAAAGCAAGACTTTCACTATCATTGCATTAGCCTCGCTGAAAAATGATTGATGCGGTTGTCATTTTGTGATGCTTTAGTCTGGTTTTAAACTATAACGGCAAACGTAACACATTATAAATTCAAGGGTGATCTGTTTTGCAGATAATTCATTACTCACCCCACTGGAGATGGAGTAGGGAGGATGTTGGGTTAGATAGAGAGGGTGGGAGGGTGTGGGAGCTGGGGGCTGGGAGTGGAGGAATGGCTGCGCTCGCTACAAGAAAAGGGAATGGAGCAGAGCCGACCAATCCTTCGCTTAAATCTCATGAAAATCCACACCGGCCCATCTCCTAAATCCCCAATGCATTGTGTTGTTTGGGTTAAACTAGGCCTTTCCAATAATATCTAATATTAGCCATTCAAGTGATTGATTCTGCTGCCTTCTGGGCAAAATCCTGACTGACACACGGGACAAGGGGTTTGGGGAAGAAGGGGGGGGGGTGGTACGGGGAAGGGGATGGGATAAAAGGACAAGGTGGTGGATGACCTCGCAGCTCTTTTCTTATCTGCGCCAATCCCTAAGCATGCCTCTGTGAACTGATCGTGGTCCGTAAAAACCATCCCTCCGTGAATTGACCATTATTAAGGTCATCACCAAATTGATTTAAGCAGCAACACAACAGAATCTTTCTCACCTAGCGTCCTGAATGTACGATGTATAATTATAATTATTCTTCATCATCACCATCATCATCATCATCATCATCATCATCATCATCATCATCATCATCATCATCATCATCGTCATCGCCACCGCCACTGGCGCTGTTCGCGGGGGCTCTGGGCATTCTGTGTAATTAATAATAATTAATTAGTGTTTGTTTTAACATGCACAGGCCGAGGGCAGTTGCATAGCATCGTCATCGTTTTCGTAGTCGTCGTCATCGTCATCATGATCATCGTCATCAACATCATCATCATCAGCGATAACCCCAGCGGTACGGTGGATCATTTGTGAATTATCCTTGCGCCTGTTAACAGACACGAGCCAAGCACAGCGATGAATAATAATAATAGCATGCATCACCATCATCTTCATGATTTATCATGACATCGCGGTTGTTTTAAAATGTGGGTATTTGGAGTTGCATTGCATTCGGGATCTGCACACATAGTTTGAAAACGCAGTCAAGGTCGGAGGAGGTTACTGTCATTTTTATCAGTAGCATTGGGGGCGAAATTGGGAGGAATGGTCGTGGAGAATGGTGTACGGGATAAAAGATAATGTTCTCTGTGTGTTTGTGTGTGCGAGTGTGTGTGTGAGGGAGAGAGCGCGAGGGGAGCTCATTGGGATCTACACGCTTGATTATGTCGGAATGCAGTCAGTGACGGTGACAAATGTCATGGGTCTAGGACATGATCATTTAGAAGAGATATTATTTCTTTTTGTGTATTTATTTATTGTAAAAAAAAAAAAAGATTTTGCCAAATAAATGTATTATGTTACCTTTTTTAAATATTTATGCTCTAAAAGGCACAGATCATGGTAATATTGCACGGACTAAAAACGCTGTACAAGTGACCAGCATCATCAACAGCATTTTTAAAGTATCCCGATGATGGCAGCGAGAGAGGGTAGACACATAGGCAGTGATGGAGATCACGTACAATCGTACGTGTTTCACGTACTGAGTTGGGAAATCACGTAACGAAAATGTAATGAAAGGGTATAAACACGCACAAAGTCAATGCCAAAGGGGTATGAAAACGTAAAGCTAAGTTGCTGGGAGGTATCATCAGGTACAACTATTTCGGTCGTGCGTACAACTTTCGCTCGATTTGGATCGTGTGCCTCTGCGTCCTGCGCGACCGCCTACCACCCTCTCTCCCCCTCCTATTAATTCTGTCGCTTCCGAGAAACAGCCAATCGTATGCACAATAATATTCACTATTTTTTCTCGACGCTTTTGATTGGCTATATAAGACTGTCAACAACCCAACATTAAACATGGCCGACAAGCAGCGATCTGAGGGGAAGCCGAAGAAAAGGAAAAATAAAGCTGACAAAACTAATTGCTCAAAAAAATTAAAACACGATGAAGGAAAAGAAAAACAAACTTTTTTGTCAGCCTTTGGCTTTGAGTGCTCGGTAAGAGAAGAAAAAGTTGAGCCGCAACCGTGCCCGGCTGAAGAAACTCAAACTGATGAAAAGACTTTCCACGCAAAGTGTTTATTACGTATGCTGGTGTACCCCCTAAAAAAACTGAAAGGGGGTATAAAAAAAACTTGTTTGCAATGATGGTATGAAAACCCCCACATGTTTTGGTGTTGAGGGTATAAATACCCCTAGCTTAAAAACTTTCTCCATCACTGCATAGGTGGTGTGGCAGAGAAGGTGAGGGAATGAGGAGGTGGATGGGTAGAGGTAACACTTGTGTGTGGGTTGTCGGTGCTGCCGTAATGATTTGTGAGGTGGGATGGAAAAGGAGCGAAGGAGCGGAACAGCGGTTCCTTGGAGTCTGCCACATGATTGTGCGTTGGGATGCATTGTCAAGGACAATGACGGATAACATTGCTTCTAGCAACACGCAGCATCAGGAGACGGCCTCAAAGGGGTCGCGAGATGAATGATACATTAAATATCTAACCGCGGGGAACTCTTCGGATGAACGTTAGAACTTTCTCGAGGGATGTTTAAAGTTTATCTCCAAATTGGTTGGAGATAAACTTTAAACATTCCTTGAGTGCGGGCGAGAAAAAGCAAAGAATAATAATTGACTTTCCATTGGACTCCAATGGAAAGTCAATTATTATTCTTTGCAAACTTTTGTTTCATAGTGACCGTAGTTAACATAACTTTGATCACAGCGATCATTGTTTGCATTTGCGTAATTTAGTGGGTCGCGCGAGAATATTCCTCCTATTCTACCTTATCCTATCCCGTAACTCGAAAGTCATTGGGGCACCACAGATGATCGTTTAACCAGCGTACTCCATCTTTCTCTTTCCTAAGGAACCCTCATGGTTTCGCTCAATATCAAGCCAGTCCATTCTCGAATGTTGTCCTCTCCCCTCTTTCTGTCTCTCTCTTATTCTGCCTCCTTGCACCGTGCCTTGCACGATGGTCTTTGCAAGGCCTGATGATCTGGTGACGTGGCCATACGATCGGAACTTCCGTTTCTTCACCCCTGTGAGCATGTCATCGTGTTGTCCAATGGCTTGTCTTCTGTAGCACCTCATCTCCATTCTGTTATTCTTCGTTATAGGTCTGTTGTGAGGGTCCATGTTTCGCAAGAGTATAGGAAGATGGAAATGACAAGGGAGCGCAGCAGCCTTACCTTGGAGTGTAGACTGATGGTCCTGTAATTCCAAATGGGCTTCAACCTTGTCAGGGCACAAGTTGTTTGTCGGCCACAGTTCTTTCAGAATGCGAATCGGCCCTCCGATGGTTCTGCCGAACAGCAGCTCGAATGGAGAAAAGCCGGTTGACTCCTGCGGTACTTCTCTGTAGGTGAATAGTAAGACGTTGATGTAGAAAGGCCATTGTCTTGCCTACTCGCTGCACAGTTTCTTCAGGGTGGACTTCAGCATAGCATTGAACTTCTCGACGAGCCCATTGGATGATAGGGTGTCGTAGTCAAATGCCGGATGGTCAGCAGTTTGTCGCCCTCCTTTATGCATTGGAGACTAGTTATGTCAGAATTTCTTCGGGTACTTCTAGTCTACTGAACATGCCCACCAGCTTCTGGGTGCCGATGCGCATAGTCCACTAAGTTCAATAACCACCGGTGACCTTCTTTACTCGGAGGTTTTATGTCGCCGGTTAAGTCCAAGGCCATCCTCTTGAAAGGGCGGTCGATGAGGGGCATCCTCTGCATAGGCACTCTAAGGACACTTCCTCGAGGTATGGTTTTCTGGCAAATGTCACAGGATCGGCAGAATCGCATGAAGTTCTAACCAGTAGAACACTGCCTGGATTCTGTCCAATGTCTTCTTGATGCGCTGCCCAAGTGACCTCCCATGATGGAATCGTGAGCTAATTCTATCAGTTGGCACCTTATGGGTAACGGTACCTAGACTTGTAGTGGTTTCTCTCCTTTGACCTTCGGGTGGTGGAAATTCTGTACAGAAACTTGGTCTTCACCTCTAAATCGACCTTGGGCACGTAATCTTGGCGGTTCCTGTACTCGTAATGTTTAAGGTAGCATCAGCTTCCTTGCGCTAAATTAGCTTAATCTCTGTCTACGATGGCGGCTTTGGAGCTTTCGGCGACCTTCAGTGGTTTAATCATTTTATCTCTCCTGGCCTGGGCCCTCGTAGTGACAGCACCGGCGATCTCTGGTCGGCAGGGCTGAGCCGGAGTGAACACATTATCCCATAGCAGCTCTCTAATGTCTCCATCGGGAAATGGATCCTCCTCCGCAACCTCGACGTGTTGAGATGAGGCTGGACTCCACTCTAGATCGGGGTCGTCGGATCGTCTCGCGCCGTCGATATTCATGATCATCAAATCGTACAGCAGCTTCTTCAGGCAAACCGCTTCTACTTCGCCAATGTAGAAAAGGTTGCTGACTTCAATCTTCGCCAATGGTACTTTGACAGATTTGCTGTCGGCCATAAGTGTCCATTTAGAATCGCCAGTGAAATGTTCTTAAGCTATTAGATCTACTCTGACGATAACCCCACTGAAGCATGAATCTCTTAGGACTTTCACTTCTTTGTTGGGTTTTTTTTTTTACACATCACTTTTAATGCATGTTCTGGACGGTCACAACGGCGCTGGCGACGACGGAGATGGATGTTCCGTTGGCAAGAGGAAGTTCGCCATCGCTCATGCACACTTGCACGTCCGCAGGAGTAGCTGTTTGCTCAGTCTCGCTCGGAAGAATGACGCTCCCGCCGCACACTTCATGATCAGAGCTACTGTTTTGCCGTCGGTTAAAAACCTCACGTTACTACAGGTTCACGTGCTCGGGGCCAAGGCGAGCCACACTGTACTCGTGGATTTTGGCTGTGGCCAGCAGCCTGGAGAGGATTGGGCCCCGACAGGTATTTGCTCAAGACAAACCGTATGATGAAAAGAACCACTCACTCCTTACAGGATCGGTCGTCGCCCAGGTCACTAAGACCGCGCCTTCCTTTGGCCACCAGGGCGGAGGAGGTGATAAGTGTGCTACTGATGGACTACTCAGCAAGATCCGCACGAGAAACATCGTCATAGGAACCTAGAATGTCAGGACCCTAACTGCGGATGGAAATTTTAAGAACTGGCCTACGAGCTGGACCACTATCGATGGGACATTTTTGTTATCAGCGAACTGCGCTGGAAAGGCCTAGGTGAAACAACGCCCGACTAAGGCCACAAGCTTTATTTGAAACGGAGAGATGACAAATACGAACACAGCGTTGGATTCTTGGTCCTCAAATACATTCTAAAAAAAAAAAAAATTTCCAGAAGACCTATGACCCAACATCAGACTGTGACGACAGCGAAGTCGAGGAATTGTATGAACATCTGCAGGCTGTCCTTGACCAAGTACCGAAGACGGACATACGCATAATGCAAGGCGACTGGAATGCCAAGGTTGGCCAGGATACAAGACAACAACAGCGAGACAAATGACAGAAGTATGAGATTCTTGGAGATTAAGAGCTACAGCTATCTGATACTGGCAAGCGCGATTGGTCTCCACGAAAAAGCCAGACAATGGACCTGGCACAGTGCCAGCGGGGAGCATCACAACCAAATTGACTACATGATGGTCAAGTAACGCTTCAGATCAAGCGGCACCATTGGCAGGACACGCACATTTCCTGGAGCAAACATCGGAAGTGACCACGATCTCCTGAGAATGTCGTTCCGGCTCCACTTAAAGAGAGTAAATACAGCAAATTTCACCAGACTGAAGTTCAAAAAGCGCAAACTGAAAGACCCGGAGGTGGCATAATTGTTTCAAGCACAATTGGAGGGAAATTTGCACCACTGCTCATTCTGGGAGCTGGTGAAGTAGATGTCAACGCCATGCCAAATGTGACAGATGCCGCCACTGAGATCATTGGTAAGCACCGCCCAAAAAATAAACCATGGATCACACCTGCACTTTTTACCTGTGTTATAAATGAAGAGAAATGAAAAAAAAGATCACATCACAGGGAGCTGATGGCTACCGAAAAATCAACAATGACATCCGAAAAGGCATGCGCACTGCAACAGCCCAAGATCTCTACGATATAAATCAAGTCTGGCCTATGGCTGACAGAAGAACAATAACTCTATGATAGGTGGACAGAGTATTGCTTTTACCTTAACAAACACTCACTAAACAGTGACATCTGAAAAGGCATGCGCACAGCAAAGGAGAACTGCCAGGAAATAGAGAACAATCTGAACAAGAACAACACCAAAATGGCCTACCAGACTGTGAAGCGGCTGACAAGGGTTAAACAGCCCAAGGTCTCCACGATCCAAAACAAGACTGGCGTATGTCTTACAGAAGAACAAGACGTCTTGGATAGATGGATAGATTACTGCTCTGACCTTTACAACAACACACACGTACACACACCAAACGGAGACCCATTAGATCTAGGATGACCCCAGAACAGAGAACAAGAAGAAATTCTCCCAATTCTTCGAGAAGAAGTTTGAGGCAGCAGTGCAATCGCTGAAGAAGAAGTCAACGGGAGTGGACAACATACCCGCAGAAATGCTTCAAGCAGGAGAAGAACCGATGATTGACGCCCTCACCATTATCTGTAACAAGATCTGGCAGAGTGTCCTACACCATGGACCCAGTCGCTTGTCATCACTCTTCCCAAAAAGGGTAACCTTCAGGAGTATTAAAATTATTGTATCACCAGCCATCCCAGCAAGGTCCTCCTGAAAATAATTCTCAACAGGTTGAAACGCCAAGCTGAACAAATCATAGCTGAATAACAAGCAGGATTCAAGACATGGAGGGATAAGTACCACTGAACAGATTTTCATCCTCAGAATAATCTGCGAGAAATACCTACAGCATCAACAACATCTATATCATGTGTTTGCAGACATCAAGAAAGCGTTTGACCGAGTCTGGCATGCAGCTCTATGGGCAACCATGAGAGTGTACAACATCAGCCCTAACATTATTGAAGTCATCAAAAGCCCGTATGACAAGGCTACCGGGGCAGTCCTCCACAACAGCCCATTGGAAATTGGTTCAGAACAACATTCGGCGTGCGTCAAGGATGCCTACTCTCTCCAACACTCTTCAACATCTTCCTAAAGCGCATTATGTCAGATGCCCTTGCAGATCACGAAATCACAGTCAGCTAAAGGGGTAGGGCAATCTCCAACCTCCGTTTTGCGGATGCTCTTGGTGAACTGGCTGGAAAGGAATAAGAACTTTAACAGCTAGTACAGAGGCTTGACACCACATCCAGAGTCATTGGAATGGAAATAAGTGCAGAGAAAACCCAAATGATGACATCAATGGCATCAACACGGAAACCAAGTCCAAGGCCAATCCCTCAACACAGTGCATAGCTTCAGATATTTAGGAGCAATTGTATCAGACAATGGGTCCCGACAGGAAGTCCTTTCAAGGATCGCACGAACAATTGCTGCCCGACAAGGTTGAAGCCAATTGGGAAAGACAGGTATACACTCTACACTCCAAGATAATGCTGCTGCGTTCCCTTTTCATCTCCATCTTCCTGTTCTCTTTGCGAAACATGGACCCATACAGCAGACCAACAAGGAAGCATACAAATCATGGAGATGAGGTGCTACAGAAGACTTCTGGGCATGTCCTATACCCAGCACATCACGAACGACGAAATCCGAGAGACCATCACACAAGCCATTGGAAAAACACGATCACTTTCTGACAGTGGGGAAGAAACGGAAACTTCGATAGTATGGCCACGTCACTAGAGCATCAGGCCTTGCAAAGACCATCCTGCAAGTCACGGTGCAAGGGGGCAGAAGAAGAGGGAGACAGAAAAAGAGGTGGGAGAACAACATTCGAGAATGGACTGGCTTTGACACTGAGCGAAGCCACGAGGACAGCGAAAGATGGAGTACGCTGGTCAAACGATCATCTGTGGTGCCCCAACGACTTTCAAGTTACGGGATAGGATAGGAAACATTCTCTCCCGGTCAAAGCTAATGTGGAAGATTGTGGGGTGGCGTAGCATTCTTGGGTTAAAAACATAATATTAATTAGTCTGTGCACGCAGGCATTCCATCGCAACGCGAGATCCTGACACTCATGTCCTAGACAGGTGAATGCCAGCTACATAAATGCATCCAGGAAGCATTAAGTCCCTTCTCCCCCTTCCCTTTTAGTCCAGAATTGTGCTCAGTGGTCTTGGGCGTCATACGATGCGCCTATGGCAGCAAATGGGCGCCTGTGGCGGCTTGAATTACGGATTTTGTTTCGGCAAGCGCCTTGACCAGTTCTTGAGCTCTATATAAGAACGATCAAATATAATAAGTAAGCTAAACTCAGGGTTGAAAGATTTAACGATTTAGCAATTAAATTTTTGGTTAAAGAAAATGTAACCGTTAATGTTTTTAAAAAGTTAAAGAATATTCAACGAATTAAAAAAATAAAAGTAACGATTATCGATTTCTTTCGTTAAAAATTTCAATACTTCAGTTTGATTTTCCGCCACGAACAACAGGTGCCTATGCGCGAAGCCGGTTTGACCCAGTTGCAGCCAGATTGAGGCGGTTTGGATTAGCGTATGTAGACATTGCCGCTAGCCTACCCTGCATCAGTTCATAATAAATTTTGAGATCGTGAAATGAAGATGGCTTCCTGCAATGATTCGATTGATGAAAGTTTGCCAAAATGTTTTGAAGCGTTTATGGAATACTATGACTTGGTTGGAGGAAAGTCAGCCGAGACGCTCAGTTTTAAATGCAAACTGTTTTAAATGCAGACTGTGCAAAAGAAATTTTAGCCCAACGAAAGATAGCGGCAAACTTGACAAATGCATGGGAGGAGTGTGAATGAATGTTGCAAGGAAAGATTAGAAAAAAATCAGTCTAACACCTCTATTCTTGTTGTTAAACAAAAAATAACAAATCAAATCACATTATTTGTTCTTGATTTTGTTTTCAGTGTGTTTATAGATTACATGGGTTCTAATACAAGTTGTATGTAATTTTTTTTAACCAATAACTGCATGGCACTTTTTTTGGGTTTGAGCTGAGTAATTTAAATAATCATTCATGTATTTAACGCAAATTTATTTCTTTTTTTTAAATTAAAAAAATTATTTTTGTAATTTTCTAAAAAAAAATTAACGAAAATTCATTTCTTTAACGTTTTACCCAAATTAAAGAAAATTTATTTCTTTAAAGAAAAAAAAGTAAAGACTATCAACCCTGGCTAAACTAAACTAAACTTTGCCACACATTTTCACGAGTCCGTTTTTGTGTGCGACAGAGGCAGTCACTCACCTTCGAAGTCCACCACTGTAGATGGATGTGTCTGGCGTTGTCGGTGGGACAGGCCGAAAGCAACTTCATCAGTATTGCCAATATGGGCCGCCGTTGATTCGGCAAAGCGGTCCTTGAAAACTGTGACACGGAGGAAAGCGAGATATATGAGGAGGAGGGAGGTGGCCAAGGACATCCTCGGAAAGGGAGGATGAAAAAAAGGGAGAGGGGCGGAGGAGAGAAAGAGAGAGAGAGATGAAGCGAGAGAGAGAGAGGCAGGCGGGGCACGTCGGTCGGGGCGGTACAGTGGCGCAATGCGCATAATTATAGGAACTCGCTGCAGGTATGCATCTTGAGGAGGGGGTGGGGGAGGAGGGGAAGGAAGCGGGGTCGTGGTTTAGAAAAACTTATTAATTTCTGATATAAAATGATGAGTAGCTAGCTAGCCGTGCAGCTTGAGTGGGGGCCAGGTAGATCAATTGGTAGAGCGGCTTACAAGTGACCAAAGAGTCCCTGGTTCGAATCCCGGTGAACGTGTGGCCATGTGACCATATTATTTTCCTTTTACCATCAACTGGTTCGCTGGTGTCAGAATCATATGACCAGCAGTCGCCTATGCGCTCCGCTGAGGTGTGGCTATAATCTACAATTAGATGTGGAGAGACAAAGAAGGTTAAGTCTAAGAAAAGTATTGAAGTCTACCGGGACTATTCGTATCACATTTCAAAGGGAGACAATGGATGGTGTGTGTGGGTGTGTGTGTGTGGGTTTGTGTGTGTGTACCTGTAAAACGGCACGAATGAGGAACGGAATTTGCTTTTTTTAGTACAAAATGAGGTAATTTTGTCGTTCCCCGTTTGTCTGCCGTTCCTCATTTGTTCTAAGTACATGGCAGTGTAGTTGTAGTGCATGTGCACTACAACTACACTGCCAGCAGTGTACTTTAGGTGCATGTGCACTACAACTACACTTCACGAAGTGTAGTTGTAGTGCATGTGCACTACAACTACACTTAGCCAAGTGTAGTTGTAGTGCACATGCACTACAAGTACACTTGACCAAGTGTAGTTGTAGTGCATCTTCCAGACGGGTAGGATAAGGAACTTTCCTCGACGATTAGGGTAAGGCACCCGCCTCGACGATTAGGGTAAGGCACCTGTTTAAGAAAAGGGTTAGGGTCAGGGCTAGTTGCAGCGCTGCAACTAGCCCTGACCCTAACCCTTTTCTTGAAGGGGTGCCTTACCCTAATCGTCGAGGCGGGTGCCTTACCCTAATCGTCGAGTAAAATTCCTTATCCTAGCCGTGTTTTGAACAAACTTGACCTAATTCGCCTCCTAAGGAGCGCGAAGTAGGTCAAATTACCCCATTTTTACCTCGTACACGCCTGTGTGTGTGTGTCAGAGAGAGAGAGTGTTACACTGGATGTTGGTGTTTTTCTATCAGTAGTCGATTCAGCCCCGATGCTTGAATCCTGATAGTTGTAACTCAGATTCGTTTATCCATGCAATCCGTTCAATCATCAACAAGGCTGGAGTCGTCGTATGAAATTTTCCAACTTTATTCAGCATACATCAACAACTGCATACAATCGCTCAATCGCTACAATTCTCAACTATCAACCACCTTTTGAAACAGTGCGGCACTATATATAGTCTCTCTACACTCCAGAAAGGGTGAGAATACCCCCAGCGTGACACACCTCAAACAATCAGAACAAATTTCGTCATCACTGTCTCACGTCATACAACCATATTTAGAATGGAAGCGTCTCTAGTTACCACTAGAATTAGCCACACGCTTCGATCGTTAGTAAACAACCAACTTAAGAAAATTTTCAAATAATATCGACCAACTAAAATTATCAACGTTATACAAAGCTTCTTCTAACAACAACGCAAAATCAAATCAAAGGTAAATACACTCTATTATTGCATGCTTTGCAAAATAAAACGAACAGATCTATCGCTTGCATCCCACTCGCACGCCGCGCGCGTCTCAGACGTAACAGAGAGGGAGAGAGTTTCGTGGTAAGAGTTTGGAGTTAGTCTCATTTAAAGGAACAAGGGATGGCAGACTGAGACAAGAGTTTGGCGAGTGGATGTGTTAGCAAGTAAGAAGAGGGCGGAAATTAACGGGGGAGGTTAGGGGGGTGGGGGAGAGTTTTGGCGGCAAATGGATAACAGAGTGCAGCTAACTAACATAAACCGTTCAAGACTGTTGCATTGTGCTGTTTGTTACCTTTCCGCCTACACACATGTTGCACATAGAAAGGCTGTTTCGCGCCCTCGGGCATTCGAGCGGGAAGTGGGAGACGGGGAAAGAGTTTGATTCACATGTATGAGAGGGAGAGAGAGAGAAAGAGAGAGAGAGGTGTGTGGGTGGGGGTATGGTGGAGAGTTATTTACAGCTGGAGAAAGATACAGCGAACAAAACTTTTATAAAACCAAGAACGATGTATTTTATAATTAGCCCGTTTATGCATTTTACCTTGGAGGAAAAGTTCGAATGAATTTGAAACATGTTTGGGTTTTTTTCTTTTCTTTCTGACTCACCTGACTCGATGTGATGCGATTTTGTGTTTGGCTCTCGCCCGTGATTAGCATAATGGAGAAGGTCGCGGTGACCTGCCTCAGATAGAAGAGACCTTGAGACAAAAATGAGGAGAAGGATGGCAGTGAGGTGGAGGGGGGGGGGGAGAATTGGAAAGGGAGGTAAAAACAGAAGTTAGTGCGCATATGTTCTGCTGCTTGTATGGCAATAACAGGACACGCAAGAAGGCACAAATCATCCATGGAACTCGTCTTCACTTTAAAAAAAAATTATTTTTTTTAACCGCCGCTTTTGTCTCGGATGAAACAAAGCAGTAAAGGGTATGATTTAATGTGATGTATTAAAATGGACTCCATCGATATTATATAAATTTTATTATTTTTGTGTGTGTGTGTCCGATATTATTGAGTTATTGTGCTTTTCTTGCAAAACAGCCTAAGAAGACTGCAGAAAACCATAAGCTTCCTACCCTCTCCCCTCCCCCCCTCCCCCCTCCCCCTCCCCGCTCCCATTCTCTTCCCTTCCTTATCCCAGCCCGCCCGTTCGGGCGCCCTTCCCCATCTCCCTGCCACTTTCTTTCTCCGTCCAGGGAATTGATTAAATAATCATGTGTCTCTACTAAAGAAGACGAGGGACAATTAATTGAAAAATCCACAAACAGAGCAATTACCTTTGTCTGCAACATTATCGTCCTCTTCGTCTTAATCATGAACAGTAGTCATTCTCTTTTTCAAAGACATCATTTGAATACGCTAGCAGTGTTTAGGTCAGACAAACAAGAATTTCATAGAAAGTCAAGGACAAGTAAACTAGGACAATACAAATAGTTAAAAAAATAATTCTTGAGAGAGAGAGAGAGAGAGAGAGAGAGAGAGAGAGAGAGAGAGAGAAAAGATTAGACATACAGCTATAGTTGTTGTTTTTTAAGCGTCTGTTCATTTAATGCAATGATATTACAAAAAAGAAAAGAAAAGAAAAGAAACGGAAAGAAAGTGACCACAAAAAAAAAAGCGAGTCCGGATGTAGGTTGTGAGTGGATGAGACAATGGTGATTATGAAGGCAGTAGTTTCTAGAAAAATCCTGAATGGAAGGAAACGTCTAAACCACGCACACACACACACACACACACACACACACACACACACACACTCACACCCAAACACACGCTGACTCCCACACGCGCATCACACACAACGTGGGCACACACAGACTGGTGTTCAACGGCTAAAATAAAACATATTTCCGGTGCGGCCACATTAATCATTGTCTCTGGATAGACGGCAGTGTTGGACAATAACAAAGCGTCGAGACAATACTAGACGAAACGAGACAAGACCAGACGAAACGAGGCAAGACATGCACAAATGAGCACATAGATACCGTAGTTAAATTTACCGCTCAGTATGCCTAGCGACTTTATTTGAACACTACAATAAACATTACAACACAAACAGAGAACAAACAAATGAACGCGAGTATTCTTTTTTTTCTGTTCTTTTTTTAAAACAAAAACCTATATTTTTTGTTTGTTTTGTTTTAGAAAATACCAAACAACCTAACGCAACACCACACAATTTTATAAACTTAAAAAAAAAAAAAAGAAAAAAGAACCCAGTATGCTTTCGTTCAAAGCAAGCTCAAAATGTCTTTTTTCAAAGCAGTCACTCTTTTGTGTATACTGTACTTGGAAATTTTAATTTGAGAGAGCTGAATATGTTTTAGGGAATACAACATTGACAGTACGTGGAAGCCTTGGAAAATACGCACAATTCAGTTTGATTTTGCGCTGGGTTTTAATGGTGGTTAAAAAAAATGTAAAGGTGGTCCCATAGCCTTGTGGCCGTAAGGGAGCGTGATGTTGGAGATCACACTTATCTTGGGCCAGCGTAATGAGGGTGATGCCCAACTCTCTCCCTCACTGCTTTACCTTCCCCACCCTTAAGAGAGTAGGTACTCAGTCACAGTTGAGTCAACTGGGGGCGTTGTTATTTGTCGCTTCACGTTTTGCGGTCACCCATCCAAGTGATAACCGCACTTGACGGTGCTTAACTTGCGACACAGTAGCAAGTGCTCCAGCCACTGCGCTATCCGATATGGTTAATGGTGACTGAGATAAACTGAACAGAGTACGCGTGAATTTTTGTGGTTTTGTTTCATTGTGTAACCCCCACCTCCATACACTCAATGTTTACCTCTGCA
This sequence comes from Oncomelania hupensis, assembly GCA_036898135.1. Lineage (NCBI taxonomy): Eukaryota > Metazoa > Mollusca > Gastropoda > Littorinimorpha > Pomatiopsidae > Oncomelania > Oncomelania hupensis. Next base: position 141,958,085 of record CM072511.1, on the reverse strand, counting down.
TCTCCTTTTTATATCCTTTATATACAACACACATACACAACATATTTGTATGGATATAAAGGATGCCAATTACTTTTCGGTCTGTTTTGATCCTTTACATGTAGTCTATGGCGACGTTCGATTCTTTTCAAGCTGCTTCTTATGAGGGCTTTTAAAATATTTGAATTCAACCTTTATCGCAGCTTTCGCTCACAAGTATTCCAACACAGGTATTGATTTTTTTATGGTGATCATGATGATGATAATGATGATGACGATAATGGTGATGATGATTTATTGAAGAAGAACAATAAGAGCAAGAACAAGAATAAGAACAACAAGAGAGTATAGTATAGCCTAATTTCATTATTTTAATTTTATTAATTATAATCTATATAACACCCCCACCTCCACTTCCCAGCCTCCCTTCCCCAAAAAGGGTTGATTTGATAGTTACTAATGTATCCTTTGTATTACTGAATTTTGCTTGTGTATAGCTAGACATTATTCTTGAGAAATTTAACCCCTTTTATGTATTACAATGTTTGTATGTAGATTATAGTCACACGACACTTTCGCATATAGGTGACTACTGGACCGATTTATACTGACACCAGCGGGCCAGTTGTTGGTAAAGGGGAAAATAATATGATCACACGTTGACCAATCCGGGATTCGAACCAGCGACCTTTCGGTTACTAGCAAGACGCTCTTACCAACTGAGCTACCCGGCCCCTCCATGTATTACAATAAATACAAGGCCTAGTTATAGAGGTAGCGAAACTTGCTTCAAGGTTAGGTCCCTCCCTACTTAAAGGAGAATAATTGTTTAATTGTGATGCACACTCACATACACAAGTACGCTCACACATGCACGCACGCACACAAGCATGCACAAACACACACAAAAACACGCACACATACATCACATACCACACTTATTCTTTCTTCAAAACACACAAACACGCACTCACACACGCACACACACGTACACACACACACACACCACAGGCCACACTCACTCTTTCTTCAAAACACACACACACACCTACACAAACACACAAACACACACACACACACACACCAGACAATAAATCACGGCCGCTCTGCGATCTAGAACTGAGCGCATAGAATGAATAGGGGCACTAAGCAAACACGATACCACTCTCATTGGACGAAGGGGAAAAGGGAAAATCCTAATTGCGCCTTGGGGAATTCTGCCTTCTATTAAAGTCCTCGGGACAAAACAAATAGAACGTCAAAAGACATTTATCACAAGAACATTTTTGTAATAAATGATTAATGTTAAACCTTCCAGGTCAGTTTTATGCACAGACTAGGGCATACAAACGAAGACAAATGAATGAAAGGTATATATGTTGGAAAGTAACGAGCACACGGTGTCAACGCTGATTATAATGCAAAACAAGAAAATAAGGGAGATTATTATTTCCTATGATTCAATAACAAAATTATATTAGTGATGATGATGATGATGATGATGATGATGATGATGATGATGATGATGATGATGATGATGATGATGATGTACGAATTTTTAAAAAGATAAAGTGCGTTGATCGATTGGGTGTATATGAAAGCTAAAACCGAGACCGTAACATCTATGACGATAGTAAATTTTTAGTTATTGATCGGTGCACATGAATCCCCCCGTAGCATATTGACAGTACACAAAAGACGTGCAGTATTACTGATTTACACGTTGCTTACATTAATTTTACAGATGCAAGCTGAAGATGTGCCCCGAAAACAACAAAAACATCAACATGTTACAAATCAAATAGAGAAATACGGACACGTGAAATATATATAATACACAGTCACAGACAACCCAAATTGACCGCCCCCCTCCCCCCTCCCCTCCACCCGTGGGGGTGCCGGGGGGTTTCAGTATAAATAGTATCCCCACTTTCTGGAAATTTAGTGCTTTAAATTCCCACTGTCGCTATCTTTCTCCTTTGTTCTTTCTCATTCCTACTCTGCTCTATCAATCTACAATACTATCTTCAGATTCAGATTCAGATTCAAATTCAATAGTTTATTACAAGAAGAAAATGATTTTAGCATTAATTTGCTAATCTTACAATCAGTCCTTCTTTCAATCACTCACACATTTACTTTAATCATTTATCCGCATTCATGCAAAGACAAACATTGATTTTAAATTAAAGGAATAAACAAGCTAACTTCGTAACAAGGAAACTAACAATACTAAATATAACACATTTAACTGGAACCATTTAATTTAATAAATAAATAGAGAGAGAGAGAGAGAGAGAGAGAGAGAGAGAGAGAGAGAGAGAGAGAAATTGACGGACTGAGTGGGAAGAGAGGGGGGGGGAATGAAAGAGGAAAATCAATTGATGCATGCTAGAATGTATGATTTTTGAAATTATTAAGAAATATGTTGTAAATCTTGTACTTGAAGATGTTTAACGATGTGCATTGTTTTAGTTCTAAAGAAAGAGTGTTCCATAACAGGGGGCCTTTAAAAGAGAAGCTAGATTTAAAAATACCAATTCGTGGTTTTGGAAGTCTGCTTCGCTAGACCCATCACCTATCTTTTTTCTTGAAAAACTCTTCCGGGACAAACTTCTAATTTGTGTGTGAGGTCTTTTGGATCCGCTTGGGAATATTGGACGCTTTCTGCCAGGTGGTCACTGGGGCTTCCTATGATGTTATTATTTGGCAATGTAGGCATTAATATGTATGTGTTTTGTTGCTATTTTATAATGATGTTTGTATTCTATTTTGCTTTTTTGTAAACGGGGGTTCGATAAATTAGAGTATACCCTTTCCGTCCCCGGGGTTGGACTTTTATTGTAAAGTGGCCGGCTGGTGGCGTGCCTTCAGTGGTACCACTAGGGTTGTTTCGGCAGATCTTTAAGGCGTATCAGGGGTGAGTCTTGTTTCAGCGAAGTTGTGGTCTTGATTTTTTGGTCCTGATTCGGCTCTTTGCAGTCCGCTGGACCCTGTAAGCAATTACTAACTAACTATATAACCCAAATTGAATGCAAAGACGAATCGGCGAAATAAATTTCTTTCTGGTTGGTTGGTTGTTTTATTTACGTCTTTTTTCATCAAGATGATAAAGACCATACATACAGATTCACGCATTTAAACATTACATTATATTACGTCATTATTGCTTTAGGTCCAGCGGACTCTTCCGAGCCAAATTAGGACCGGGCAACCCCTGATCCGCATTAAAGATCTGCTGAAACAACCCTAGTGGTAAAACTGAAAGCTCTCCACCAGCTAAACACTTTACAATAAAGACATCCCACGCAGGGGACGCTGAGGCTGTACTCTAATTTATCAAACCACCGTTTACAAAAACAAAGAATACAAACATCATTATATATTATCAACAAAACACATATAAAATGCCTACATTGCTAAATAATAACATCATAGGAAGCCCTATTGACCACCTGGCAGAAAGCGTCCAATATTCCCAAGTTGATCCAACAGACCTCATACACAAATAAGGAGTCTTGTCCTGGAAGATTTTTTCCAGAAAAAAGGTAGGTGACTGGTCAAGCGAAGAAGAAGATAGTATAGCAGATTAATAGAATAGAGCAGGAATGAGAAAGAGCAAATGAGAAAGACAGCGACAGTGGGAATTTAAAGCACTAAATTTCCAGAAAGTGGGGATACTATTTATACTGAAACCCCCGGCACCCCAACGGGGATACGCATTTAAACAAAAACGCATACATACACACAGGGACTATTAATATTTATCTAACAGAACAATAGCAATTTCAGTTGAATAAAACGAGCGACTGAAGACCCAGAAGGTGGATAAAATTTGACCTTACGCAATGCTGAGAGGAATATTTAAACGACAGAAATGATCATGCAGTGCAGATAAGTGCGCGTGAACTACAGTTAAGCACTAAGACCAATCGAATAAAATAAATTTTAAAATGTGTACAGAAGTTAGACTACATTGACTGAAGAATGTTGACCAAAATCGAGATACTTTGTTTTAACCTTGAACATTATTATTATTATTATTATTATTATTATTATTATTATTATTATTATTATTATTATTATTATTATTATTATTATTATTATTATTATTATTATTATTATTTCTGTTGTTGCTGATATTAATAATGCTGAATAGACTAGTATATATTTTATTAATTTTACTGGGTCATTACTTGCAAATGTTTTAACCCAAGAGTGTACAAAATATCAATTTCCCCATAGTTCAACTAGAGTTTATTAGATAACAAAAGAAGTTCAATAAGTTCAACTCAGCGTGCGCTGCACATGCTCTCAGCTGTCCCGAATACACAAACGATTAAAGTGAGAATGAGGTTGTTTATTTCTCAAATGTTTACGCTATATTATGATCTAGATGACTTTATTAATCCACGTTGTTGAAGTAACAGCTCTCAAACGAGCGTGTAAGGAACCCTAACGGGCCCGATTCGAAGGCTTTATTTACTTTTGGCGGAAATTGATTGATTGATTGATTGATTTATTGTTGCTTTAGGTCCAGCGGACTCTTCCGAGCCAAATCAGGACCGGACAACCCCCGATCCGCATAAAAGATCTGCTGAAACAACCCCAGTGGGAAAATTGAATGCCCTCCACCGGCCAGTCACTTTACAATAAAGACATCCCACGCAGGGGACGGCTGAGGGTTTACCTCAACTACGCGAACCCCCGGTTACAAAAACAAAATAGAATACAACCATCATTACAAATCATCAACAAAATCGTATACATATAAAATGCCTATAGTGCTAAATAATACAATCATAGGAAGCCCTAGTGACCACCCGGCAGAAAGCGTCCAACACTCCCAAGCTGATCCAACAGACCTCATACACAAACAAGGAGTCTTGTCCAGGAAGAGTTTTCAAGAAAAAAGGTAGGTCATTGATCTAGCGAAGAAGAAGATAGTATAGCAGAGTGATAGGACAGATCAGGAATGGGAAAGAGCAAATGAGGAAGACAGCGACAGTGGGAATTTAAAGCACTAAATTTCCAGAAAGTGGGGGTACTATTTATACTGAAACCCCCGGCACTCCAACAGGGGGGGGGGGGGGACTGTTGCCGCAGTGAAACTGTCATGCCTACAAAGGCAAGACAGGTTTTCAACTGGGGCTTTTACTTTTCCCTTTATAGGTTAGAACAATCTACAGTGACAAGATTGCTCATGACCCCAAGGGGTTTGGCGGAAATGAGCTTAGCCTAAGTTTCACATTCATATTACATAAAACAATGATAAAATGGGCTTTGGTTGCTCAAACCAAAAGGATAACGTTTGAATTTTCCATTTCTGTTGTTTCCCCTGTTTAACGGTATACCAATACGCTCTATCCTATCCTATCCTATCCCGCAACTCGGGGGTCGTAGGGGCACCACATATGAACGTTTAACCAGCGGACTCCATCTTTCTCTGTCCTCAGCAACCCTAATGGTTTCGCTCAGTGTCAAACCAGTCCATTCTCGAATGTTGTCCTCCCACCTCTTTTTTGTCTCCCTCTTCTTCTACCTCCTTGCACTGGGCCTTGCAGGATGGTGTTTGCAAGACCTGATGATGTGGTGACGTGGCCATACCATCGGAGTTTGCAATACGCTCTACGATCTACTGAATACTATTTAGCGCTAGAAAGGTAGCTATTGTTTTCTATTACTAAGCAAGCTAGGTTCAAAATTTCTTGATTTAAAAATAACTATAATTTCGAAAGAGTTTTTGTTGTTGCTGTGGTTGTTGCAAGCTAATTATTTCTCAGTGGGGCAGCAATCACTGTGAATGTTAAACCAATCTGTTGTGGGGGCGTGGTCAAAGTGGGTCTCTTTAACGAGACGTTCGGTTCCTAGTGTACCTTTAGCAAAGGGCTTCTGGCTACATTACGCCTCACTCAGTACCTATACCACAGACACAAAGTATTTCCGCTTGGATAATTTACAAGAACGCCTGGGAGCATGATTTTTTTTTGGGTTGGCCGCAGCAGCGGCTGCCTCTATTCTAATATATAACTAATTCATTTGCTGCTATAGCACACGACGACCTTTGGAACGGTAGGCATCGCAGTTTAGATTTAAATTTCGCAAATATTACAGACGAAAACGTATGAATATATACACGCCAAATTGTGATCTCTTGGCGTGAATGAGACCCTTTATAGTTTATTTTGCGCAGATTGATCTCAACCTCAGTCGCACTTTAAGGGAGATTATCTCTCCACATCTCCCCTCCCTCATTCCTTAGTCTCATCCTCTTCCCGATGAACACACTCGAATCACTCTCCATCCCATCATACGCAACCCCTCTTCCTCATTCCCACTCCCCCCCCCCCTCTCTCGTCTGCAATATATTCTTAGGCTCTCACTTTTGCAACAGAAGAAAATAAGAATCGATCCTTTAAAAGTGAAGTGAACAAAAAACTGGGGCCGTGTTAATAAAAAAAAAGATGGTTGTTTTACTCAAAATTTACTGATAAAGAGAAAAGTGTTTAGCCTGTGTAATATAAATTATGGATCAGGACCCTTTAGTTTATAAGACTGTGATTAGGTAAATTGGTCGTGAAGAATGTACGTATGTCTAGACATTCTGGCTTAAGAGAACTCTTAATTAAGTGATCTAAGATGTTGACAGCAGCGGTGTGAGTGCTACAGTAACATGAATCATTATTAATGTTGTGTTTATATGTATATCATCATCATCATCATCATTATCATCATCATCATCATCATCATCATCAACATCATCATCATCATCATCTCCACCACCACTATAACCACCACCACCGTCATTATCATCATCATCATTAACATCATCATCATCATCATCATCATCATAATCCTCATTATGATCGTAATCAACAGAAGTATTAAATTAAAGGTTCGTGTTACTTAATTAAAGGGTATAGTTTGACTTTGTTTTCGAGTTAGCGTAAAACCTAGATCACCTGAACTTCATCCATCAAAGGCATCCTGGGAGGCTTACTCCCAGGATCTCGTCTGCACGTGCTGAGAATAGGCAATTTTAAAATGTATGTTTAAGGTCTTTGAAGGAGACCAGACAGCATTCAAAACTAAGGAACGAATCGCTCGAATCTCCAAATGCTTGACCAAGCGTGAACTAGCGCACACAGTTTTTGAACTTGAGCATATCCACGTTTTCAAGGTTGACCGGTTAGAATGAGGTCTAACCACCATGGGCTGTTAGGTTGGGAAGAAGATTGGGTTGGGGGTGGGAGAGATGGGTGAGAAATTGAGGGAAATAGGTACTGATTGTCAATACAACTCGTCTCTAACAATCTTCCACATGATCGTAATTTTCTTTTGTTCAATGGTCATATAGTAGTGTCCTTAGTCACATTATTTTGTACATGAAGTTGTATATTGAGTCGTTTATTGAGTCTATTCTAACCTTTTCTTTTATCTGTTGGTTCAAGGGATTGAATGTGAAGAGCAAAAATCAGTTGTGTGGAATAGAGAGTGTGTGCAGCAAGATAGTTGGCAAGAAGCAGGCGACTCTGGAACAACTGTTCCACAAAAGAGCCCTCAGCAAGGCAGTCAGAATTCAGAGAGACCCTACCCACCCACTTTCCTGTCTGTTTGAACTTCTTCCATCAAATCGCAGATTCCGCTGTGCACTAATGCGTACACAGCGCTACAAAAACACCTTCATCCCTACTGCCATATCAATGCTAAATGCTAAATGAGGCCAATGCCAGACCCTCAAACACAAGACTGTCTTGATGTAGAGTCTCCCAACTATCTCGCTGAGTGTATGTGCATGTTTGTATGAAGACATGTGCGTGTGCATGTGTGTATTTGTGAGTGTGTGTATAATATGTGTGTGTTTAATATGAATGTCTGTAAACAAACTTTTAAAATACCATTTACGTGCTTTACCTGTAGTTTTTGACAACTGTTATAATCAGTCAACAGTATTATTAGTAGTTTTAGATGAAAAATTGACATGGAACGACAACTTAGATCATATTGTCAACAAAACACACAGCCGTATCTATTGCCTGCGCAAATTAAGATCTTTCGAAATATCACATAAAATACTGCAAATGTTTTTCACATCTGTTGTCAGCAGTGTCATGAACTTTGGCCTGTCTTGCTGGGGTGGTAATGTGACAAAGAGAGACAAAGACAGACTGGACAAAATCATCAAGAAAGCAGGTGGGGTGGTCGGGAGTAAGCAAGATGACATACAGACTATTCACAAGAGACAAATAGTGAAGAAAACGACAGCAATTCTGGCCGACAGCGATCATCCTCTGTACATGGAATTTGCCAGTAGGTTGATAGAGAGAAGTGGTAGATATAGGGCAGTAAAGACGAAAACGACGAGACACAAACATTCATTTATTCCGACAGCCATTCAGATGTACAACGAGCAATTAGATAGGGCAAACACAAAACACTGACTAACTAACATACTGACTAGATGCATTCCCACCTGGGAGGGACTCACTACCGCACAATAGAATTTACGTGCAGTATGCTCTTTCTAATGCTAAACTACACTTTTATGTTTTTATGTGTATAAATTTTTAAATAATAGATTGTAGTTTACTTTTGCTTACTATGTGTTATATACTTTTTGACTCCCATTGCTATAAAAAAAAAAGTATAATGCATGCCTAAAGATAAGTGTATGTGGTGTTTCTCTTTTGCCTGATTGTTAGCATGCCGTAGTTGCATATTACATGTATGTTTTTATCATATTTATAATTGTGCTGAGTGAAAGATTTCCTTGACGACATTGTAATTTCCATTTTATGGATTATTAAAGATTATGACTTATGACTTATGACTTATGACTTATTGCTTATGTTGATCATAGTTTCATACAGTTATATATTGTTGACCTACTAAGACTCATATTAAACTGAGATTATTTATCTAACACTGTTGCAACAAAATAATTTTGTATAAGTCCAGAGTGGTAAACTATCATACATGTTTGTATGTATTTTTATTATATTTTAACTGTCTAAAAAGGGCATTGACATACGTGTGATAGAACCAGAGTGCGTGGATAGGTGTTTGAAGGAAAAGATGAAGTGTAAGAGTACGCAAGTGATTAGATTTATAGAATGTATATAAATTTAGTATTGATTTTGTAGCTTTGTTAAATGTTATAACATGACTGTTTTTAATTATATGTTTTATATGCCTGAAATACATTGCTGTGAAGTTCCTTATGGGATAATAAAGATTTGTTGTATTGTATTGTATATTGTATATATGAGGATGCTTTCTAAATGAATATGGATTGAATGGATCCTTGTTGACTTTTACTGTGTTTTACTGCGTGAGGTTCTATGAGGCTGTATTGTTAAATTTGATTGGAATCTGAACGAGTGGAGATAGTACTATAAGCATATATGTAGTTCTCCCGGATTTGCATTGTATTTTATGGATCTTATGCTGTGAATTTTGATTTGTTTTTAATGATATGCGAATTTTAATGTTTTCCCGAATTCCTGAATGCTTGCTTTAATTTTTTTTTTTAATTTGTAATGTTTTAATATTATTCCATAATTCCTTGCGCCCCTACGTGTCCAATTTTCTGGAGTAAAGATTCTTGTCTCTTGAAGAGTGGAAAGTGAAGATGGATATATTCCATACCTCGGCTCGTCTAGCTTAGAAATTGAAGTTGATCTGGTAAAATGTGTGCTATGGTTAACGTTGCACGAATAAAACTATGAAATAAAATAAAATAACATAAAATAAGTTATTCAGCCACTCGCAGCAGAGGAGGTAGAATCGTGATATATATTTGCTTTTGACCCTGGTCCGTATCGAAGGAGAATTTGCATCTCAAGAACAAAATTTTCGTGATTTATTTAAAATCACTGCGATGAAAAAAAGAACTTTAATTACAAACGATTATATATTCACGTGACTGCTTTTAACGAGATCTACCTCCCGTCAAAACGCCTGGAGCAACACATTTTCGTAAAGTTCACAAAGTTTGCCTTCGACTAGCATAGAATTTTTAAATGA
>CM072511.1:141805580-141943080 GCA_036898135.1 Oncomelania hupensis | reverse complement strand
GTCTCCGTGCATTTGTTTTATTCGTGTGAAGTTTCACATAAAGAGAGTCTTTGGCGCCGAAGCATCTCCAAGGAACCACATTGCTAGTCTCTTTCTGCCCTGAAGATAATTTAATTCTAAATGTGTTTGTTTTTTTGTTTTTTTGTTGCTGAGGAACAGTTCTTGCTGTGGAACAGTTCTTCAAAAAAGCAGGCATCTGATGAGGAACTGTTCCACAGGAAATCCCTATATCGTGAAAGGCAACTGCCATTCAAAGTGACCTCACCCATTTCAACCCTTATTGTTAAAGGCAGCTGCCATTTAAAAAAATTAATTAAAGAAATACAAAGAATTATATATATATATATATATATATATATATATATATATATATATATATATATATATATATATATATATATATATATATATATATATATATATATATATATATACATATATACACAGGCGCACGCGTACACACACATGTATATATATATATATATATATATATATATATATATATATATATATATATATATATATATATATATATATATATATATATATATATACATATATATATATATATATATATATATATATATATATATATATATATATATATATATATATATATATATATATGTATGTGTGTGTGTGTACGCGTGCGCCTGTGTGTTGTTTTGTGTGCGAGCGTGCGAGTGTTTTTAATTGAAATATTTTAAGTTTGTGCTTATGTAGAAGATTTTTATTATTATTTAAAGAACTTATGAATGTGTTGCATGTACTGTACTGTAAATGAACGTTTTGAGCATGTGTTGAAAAGTGTTGATGTATATTCTTTGTTATTTGCAGGATTGTATTGGGTTTTTATTGCGACATAAATGCCTGAAATGTAGTTCCTGTGATGAGAACTAAAGCCGTGTTAAATAAAATTGTTTCTAAATGTTTTTGCTCTCTTTAAACTGTGTTTGCTTACAAGTTGCATTCACGAGGCGTGCAACGAAAAGCTTTGGGTGTACGTTTTCACCGTATCCTAAATCCGCGTGGAGCAGTCATCATAGGGTAAACCATTGTTAAGGGTATTGAAGTGGCCTGACGAGTTTTTGTCAATGTTCGGTGGCAAAGATGGATTTTTTTTCGTGTTTATTTTAGAACAGGATACGAAGTGACGAATTTTACCTTCAGTCCTGTTTATTTGTATAGCGCATACTTCCATTAACAATTACAGTGTTTTTTTCCTTTTCCGATTTTCTCATTGACCTTTTGTAATCTATTGCAGGGTGCTGTCCAGAGCCAAGATCCATTCCTAAATATCACAATGTGATGGCATACACCGAGGAAGATAAACGAGCAAATTACATTATAACGCCTTTAATCTGCTGGCCTTTCAACGTCAGCCAGGATCGTCACATTGTTGTGAGAATCTAATCTGTTGATGAAACGACATCGCCAAAACCACAACGCTAACCATAATATCTGTCGTGTCATTAACGTGCACGACAATTTGAAATCTGAACTGGGGAGGCGGACGACCGTAAAGCATCTGAAAAGAAAAATCGATTCTTGAGAGCTTTGATTGTGCAAGAGATTTTGAAAGCGTTTGAGAAATAATTATCGTAGTGATTTGTGAGACCCTTTCGCATTTGAAACTATTCAACAATATTATTGTGTTGCCATTGTGAGTGTTGATATAGCGCATTTGGTCGGCATTTCATTAAAATACCGTGGATTTGATCTTAGTTGTGGTATCTTTAAGGAGGATTGCTTCTAACTGTGTGAATCATTATGGATGCAACAAATTGACTATTAATATTAACTTTTTTTTTCCATGACTAGCTTGAAGATTTGCATCGCATCTAGTAAGTCCCACAAAAAGAACACACCAAATAGAACCGTGTAGCCATATATTTACGGCCTTTAGTAGTTAAACTGTGTGAATTAAGCCATCATGTTCTAAAGATTGACATGCTGCCACTGGTTGCGCTTGACAGGCACGTTTAGCTTACATCTTTCAAGGCCACCCTCTTGCAGGTCAAAGAGCAAGCAACGCAGTAATTGGCCCTCGGTTGAATAAGATGTTATAAGACAAATAGGTAGTAGTGGTTGAACCAAATACTCAACACCCACACAGCAAGAAGACAGGTTTCATAGCGGTAACAAAAACTTTAAAAACACACAGGAGTATAGTCAGTCTGGCCTTGGAGATAAGAACAGCAGAGGCGGAAGCATCCGCAAACACGTAATTAGCCCTCACTTGTTGCAATTCAAACAAGGATAGCATCAACATTCAAGACTGTGGCTAAAAAGACACTTGGATTCAATAGTGTGTGACTTATCTGTTATCCCTGATGACGGATGCCTACCCATATCGGTGACATGACCAGAGCTGCATGTCCGGAGAGCATCCTAGGCCCGGGAAAGCGCGTCTGTGGATGTAAACGTCATGCATGGCCAGCAGTCCGTGTCTACCTATCATAACGATTCCAGCCCTCCCTCCATGGGCAAAGGTAAGACAGGATTTTACTATATTACATGTATTCATTTGTATGATAAAAAGGACAAAGAAAATGTAAAAGTAGTTTCTGATTTATCTCGAATCCTCGTATGAATTTTGTTCGCTCGTGTTTGTCCGTGTTTGTGTGTCAATGTTAATATGGTTGCTTCCTTTTAACAAAAAAACAAACAAACTAAATTAGTGTTGATTTAATCTAAAGGAGTTGGTATAGATCTATGAGTGGTGAGAACGTGTTCTATATTGATGAATATTATTGTTAATCGTGGATGAACGAATCTGCCCGTGTTTATTACTTTGTTTGGCGGCAGGGATAGCTCAGTGGTCAGAGCGCACGACTTGTGTGAGTGCGTCTTGGGCGACGTGGGTTCGAATCCTGACTTCAGCAAACTATTGTGTGATTGCTGGATATTACGGGCCAGCGCTTTGAGAAGCTCTCGGAGCTTGTAAGTGCGCTTTATAAGAGAAATATCTTTCTTTCTTTCTTTTTTTGGTCTTTATTGATTTGTGTGAGTGGTTGTATTTAGGTAAGTGCGTTTTTGTGTTGCGACTTCTTTTCTAGACGTGCACATTGTTCCACGTGCTTATCAATAGTCGATTTTGCCCCGACGCTTGAATCTTGATATGTGTAACTCAAATTCGTTTATGGACACAGCCTCAGCAACAAGGCAGGAGTCGTCGTATAAAGTTTTCCAACTTTACATCAACAAATGCACACCAGATCACTTTCCAAAAATCACTTTTTGCAAGCAGACAGTGCATTACTTATACAGCCTCTTCTGCAATCCAAAGAAACCTCGAACATTCCAGAATGACGTAATAACACCCAATCAAAATAAAACTTATCGGAAATAGGCACTGTCTCACGTCATAGTACAATCTTCAGTTTACAAGCTATCGCCCAATAGATCGGGAAAATTCGATGGGCAGTAAACAAGCTATTCCAGAAAATTCTCAACTATACTACAACAATACCGATCGACAAAAATTATCGACATTAAATAAAGCTTTTTTCTAGCAACGGTGGAGAATCAAATCAAAAGTATACGCTGTTATTGCATGCTTTGCGAGGGAAAACATTTGGAACTGTACTGCGCGTCTCAATCGTAACTTAGATGTTGACGTTGTCTTTATCTCTTGTCATCACATTGTCTTTGTCTTTGTGATTGTTTTGTTTTTAGTGATTACTAGCAGTTATTACACGTGCACATAAATTTTTTATGACCCAATTGCTGTGCCTGATGTTATATGCCCGTTTCAAACATTTTCCTGGAAGTGACTTTTTTTGTGCATTCTGCAGCATTGAGTCGTTTTATGTTTGTTTTTAATCTGAAGAAGAGCAAAGCACGAAAATTCATTTGTCTTGTATTGTTGTATAATTAAAAAGTATCTATTATATTTCTTTGTTGTGTTTCTGATTTTATGCCCGTTATAGGTTATCTTTGGGTGTCCAAGCTGTCAGCCACTGAGTGAAGTCAAATTTATTTGAGACTATAATGTTCCATTGTAGCCTACATAGTGTATAGTTTATGTTGTGGTGTTGGTACAATAACTACATGTAGGAAATATATCAATTGCCAGAAAGTGGAAGAAATTGTAAACACAACAGGAACTGCTAAGTATTTTGACAGTAAAATCATGAACACAACTAAGATATATATCAAAGATACTTTTAATTAACATTAGCTCGAAAATTAATTCACATTGTATAAAAGTATCTTTAAATAATAATCTTTGTTGTGTTTATGATTCTGGAAGTGGAAGGCTGAAGTGCACTGTCAGTGGTGAATCACTAAAAAGAGACATAGATTAAAGATAAACTTATAATTGTAATAAAACACAATAACCATTTATTTAAGGAGAACAGCATTACTGATTTATTGCACATGCTTGTGATTAAAACAATAAGGCAATGCTATCACTGCATGCACAGAATTTTTTAAATTATAATACATACCAATGAAATACCAAATTGAGGCAATCATAAAAAAGCACCAAGCCATGTAAATATGGCCTTTAGTCCCTACAAATATTTATTTTGGAACAATTCAGTTTTAATTTATATTCTAAATATTTATTTTTAATGTAAAGTTTGCTTTTTTTCTTTTTCTGATGAATCGAATGACAATTAATTATGCTATGAAATTGACAATAACACTATAATGTTATTTTCGAAATGCTTTTTTTTAACAGAGTTACCTATACCTAATAAAAAAAGCATAAGATGTCAAGTGTTCTAAGAAGTACATGAATCATGGATAAATGGGAAAAAAATTAATATGAAACAGTTATTAATACCCGTGCTATGATTTTATTTTTATTTATATATTTATTTATTTATTTATTTTTGCATTTTACTTGCACCCTTTTTTGTTTTTTATTTGCCTCTTCTCCTCTCTTTATCTTTATTATCTATACCTCCCTCTCTCTTTTATCTCTCTCCCTCTGTATTATTAAATTTAGGGGAAAAAAAAGTAACCCAGCGAGATTCGAACTCGGGTCTCCATTAATTATAGTCAAACGCATTATCCATTGATCCACGGGGTGCTATAACTCAACAGTTAGTTAGTTAGTTAAAATAGATTAACGTCCCCGGACACATAAGCGTATAGGGGACAATCTTTTAACTCAACAGCCTTATTTTAGGTCCTATATCATAAAACATGGTGAACCCTCGTTTTTAGTAGTGTTATAAACTTTAAACGGCATTAAACAACAATATAACGCCGATTTAAAAGCGAGATCAGAACCAAACTTATGACATGAAGGCTACAGAGAGCAATCACTAAATGCAAACCGGAAATGAAGGCGGGGCCTGCCGTAGGCAACGTCAAGAGTGATTGGTTGGACTCGCACATGTCTTCCACGTGTTTTCGGTACATTTTCAAGGCAGTAAAATGCTAAATAAAGCCGATTTGCCATCGAAAATAATGTTAAGTTTCGTTGTAGCGGCAGCGCGTGATCGAGCGGCGAAGGGCAAAACTCGCGTGGAAGCAATTATACGGACAGTTCAGCTGTAATCTGCACAAATTCGAGCAATTCACAACAAAGCCGCTGGTTGGCTAAAACGGCCCCTCGTGATCTAAAACGGCTTCTCGATTAATATATAGATGTGGCATCGTAAAGATAAATATATTGCGTATTCTGGGATCCTATCCCATCCTATCGAAGGTCGTTGGGGTACCACAGATGATCGTTTAACCAGCGTACTGCATTTTTTATGTCATCAGCAACCCTCATGGCTTCGCTCAATGTCAAGCCAGTCCATTCTCAAATGTTGTCCTCCCATCACTTTTTCTGTCCCCCACTTCTTCTGCCTTCTTGGACCGTGCCTTGCAGGATGGTCTTTGCAAGGCCTGATGTTCTGGTGACGTCGCTTTACCATCGGGGTTTCCGTTTCTTCACCTTTGTGAGCATGTCATCGTTTTGTCCAATGTCATCCGCAAAACGGAGGTTGAAGATTGTTCTATCTCCTATGCCGACTGTGTGCCTTCGTGATCTTCAAGGGCATCTGACATGATGCGCTCTAGGGAGATGTTGAAGAGTGTTGGAGAGAGTAGGCATCCTTGACGAACACCGATTGTTGTTCTGAACCAGTTCCCGATGGCGCTGTGTTGCGGAGGACTGCACTGGTAGCCTTGTCATACGCGGCTATGTTCAGAGAGCTGCGAAGAGAGAGAGAGAGAGACAGAGAGAGAGACAGAGAGAGAGTGAAAGAGGGGGGGGGGGGTGAAGAGAGTAACAAGTTGAAGGACCAAGCACTGAGAAGGATCGACAGCCTACAGAGGAGAGTTTGTAGCGAGATATTTGTAGCATGAGGGTGTCGGAGGAAGAACGAAGATTTCTTGATGGCTTGTAGAAGTGAATGTTCTGGGCGAGGTAGGAGAGAGGTAATCCATGGACGCACTTGTAACAGAAAGTACGGAAAGTACAGATTTTGTAGGTAATCCTCTGAGATACAGGAAGGCAATGGAGAGAATGTAGGAGGAATGTGATATGATCAGATTTTTTTTTTCATTTTGAGAACCAAACGAGCAGCTGAGTTCTGGACACATGACTGTGTAATATGCGTAATAAATGTGTATTAACATGCATACCTCTTACTTTGTGCGCGGGAAACTATGTGCGAGAGAGAGAGAGAGAGAGAGAGAGAGAGAGAGAGATTTCAGTTATGTACTTAATTTTTTACTAGAACATGTTATAAAGGTTATCTATTTTCATTAAGTCCCATCTCTCTCTGTCTCTCTGTCTGTCTGTCTGTCTCTCTCTCTCTCTCTCTCTCTCTGTTGCACTCGTTGTTGTTTTTTATCAGTAGTTGATTCAGCCCCGATGCTTGAATCCTGATAAGTGTAACTCAGATTCGTTTATCCACGCAACCTGTTCACTCAGCAACAAGACAGGAGCCGTCGTATGAAGTTTTCCAACTTTATTCAGTGAACATCAACAACTGCATACAATCGCTTTTTTTTCTCTTTTTCTCTACAACTTTCAACTTTCCACTTTTTTTTTTTTTTTTTTTTTATAATAAAAATCAGTTTATAGTCCCCTCTCTTCCCGTTAAGGATTTTCAGAGAGGAGACTCTGATGACTTTCGTTTGAAACAGTGCGGTACTTATATAGTCTCTCTATACTCCAGAAAAATTTAGAACACTCCAGCGTGACGCACCACAACCAATCAAAACAAACTTTGTCATCACTGTCTTACGTCATACAACATTCTTCATCATAAAAGAACTTCTCAGGTGTTACTACATTTATCGCGAAGCTTCGATTGATAGTAAACAAGCAACTCTAGAGAATTCTCCAGTAATATCGACCAACGAAAATTATCAACATTATACAAAGCTTCTTTTAACAACAACGCAAAATCAAATCAAAGGTAAATACACCCTATTATTGCATGCTTTGCAAAATAAAACTATCAGATCTATCGCGCGCGTATCACACGCACCATCGTGCGCGTCGCAAACGTAACACACACACACACACACACACACCTACACACACACTCTCTCTCTCTCTCTCTCTCTCTCTCTCTCTCTCTCTCTCTCTCTCTCTCTCTCTCTCTCTCTCTGTTCCTTTGTAATAAACGACATACCCCTGTTGGGGTACCGGGGGTTTTAGTATAAATAGTATCCCCACTTTCTGGAAATGTAATGCTTTAAATTCCCACTGTCGCTGTCTTTCTCATTTGCTCTTTCTCATTCCTGCTCTGTTTTATCAATCTGCTATACTAACTTCTTTTTCACTAGACCAGTCATCTATCTTTTTTCTTGAAAACTCTTCCAGGACAAGACTCCTTATTTGTGTATGAGGTCTGTTGGATCAGCTTGGGAATATTGGACGCTCTCTGCTAGATGGTCACTAGGGCTTCCTATGATGTTATTATTTAGCAATGTAGGCATTTTATATGTATGTGTTTTGTTGATAATTTATAATGATGTTTGTATTCTATTTTGTTTTTGTAAACGGGGGTTCGATAAATTAGAGTACAGCCTCAGCGTCCCCTGCGTGGGATGTCTTTATTGTAAAGTGACTGGCTGGTGGAGAGCTTTCAGTTTTACCACTAGGGTTGTTTCAGCAGATCTTTTATGCGGATCAGGGGTTGTCCGGTCCTGATTTGGCTCGGAAGAGTCCGCTGGACCTAAAGCAATAATCATGTAATGTAATGTAATAAACGACATTACCAACTATTATCTGTCTCAACCGATCTATCTGAAATATTGTTTGAATTTTTGTTATTGAAAGGACATTCACTTTTCTTCATTTTGCACTGACGAGTGACGAGCTGCGTCATAAAGGTTGACTACTATGGGACATTATTCTTTATTCATCTTGATTGCTTTTGATCGATGTTTATCGAGGTTATTGCCTGGTATGGGAACAGATGTCTGTGCATAATAATAACAATAGCCTACGTTCCAAATACTCCAAAGAGGTTGCCAGCTATAAATCGCAGTCAGTAGGACACTTATCAGATGACACATTTTTGCGGGTCGACATGACCCTATTGTTATTGAGGCATAGGTACTGACTGACCTTATTTCTTAGGCACGTGAACCATAACCCTCTTCTATTCGTTTTATTTTTTCTTCCCCCCCCCCCCCCCCCCCGCAGTTTTTTAAACAAAATTTAGTTATTTGTATTTTTTATTTCATCATTTCATTTTATTTTATTTTATTGTAAAATGTAAGTAATGCGAAGTCAAGTCAATTCATCTTTTGTCCACAAACCAAAGAAACATTATTATTTTTTTTTTTTTAAATATGGACGAAATATGATGACTGCTTGTAATATGCGTCATTGGAGGAGAGTATTTTAGAAATGTATTTGTCATTCCCTCACATCGGTGGTAAAATAATTAAATAATTAAATATATCCTATCCTATCCTATGCCGTTATTCGGAAGTCGTTGGGGCACTGCAGATCATCTTTTAACCAGCGTTCTCCATCTTTCTCTGTCCTCAGCAACCCTGATGGCTTCGCTTAGTGTCAAGCCAGTCCATTCGAAATGGCAACGTAAAGATTGGGCGATTCGACTCAGTGCACTTATAAAGGTGCAAGCGCTCGACCTCTACACCAGACACGGACGCCAAAGTGTTCTACGCCTTGAAAGAGGCCCTGTTGCATTGCTACTATACAGAGAAGAGTTACCGTAAATGCTCCCGTGAATGCCGGTCAAAGCAATTTGTGGAGCGCCTGCGATACCTACACAAAAGGCTGGAATTATCAGGCAATTGGAAGACTTTCGACAGTCTCCATGACCTGATCGTGAATGAGAAATTCCTTAATGCCTGCCCTAAAAACCTGGCGATCCACTTGCTATCCTATCCTATCTTATCCCATCCCGTAACTCGATAGTCGTTGGGGCACCACAGGTGATTGTTTAACCAGCGTACTCCATCTTTATCTGTCCTCAGCAACCATCGGGCTTCGCTCAGTGTCAAGCCAGTCCATTCTCAAATGTTGTTCTCCACCTTTTTTTGTCTCCCTCTTCTTCTGCCTCTTTGCACCGTGCTTTGCAGGATGGTCTTTGCAGAGCCTGATGTTCTGATGACATGGCTATACCATCGGAGTTTCCGTTTCTTCACCACTGTGAGCATGTCATTGTGTTGTCCAATGGCTGGTGTGATGGTCTGTCGGACTTCGTCGTTCGTGATGTGCTAGGTATAGGAAATGCGCAGAAGTCTTCTGTAGCACCTCATCTCCATGATTTTGTATTCTTCGTTTTAAGTCTCCTGTGAAGGTCCATGTTTCGCAAGAGTATAGGAAAATGGAGATGACAAGGGTGGCACAGCAACCTTACCTTGGAGTGTAGACTGATGGTGCTGTCTTTCCAAATGGGTGTCAACCTTGTCATGGCAGCAGTTGTTTGTGCGATCCTGGAGAGAACTTCCTGTCGGGATCCATTGTCTGATACAATGGCTCCTAAATATTTGAAGCTATGCACTGGCCTTAGACTTTAATGTCCGTTTTGATGCCATTGGTGTTGTTGGTCATCATTTTGGTCTTCTCTGCACTTTTTTCCATTCCCTAGGCTCTGGATGTGGTGTCAAGCCTCTGTACTAGCAATTCTATGCTGAGTGCCTTGGTGATATGTAAGGGCATCTAACATGATGCGCTCTAGTAAGATATTGAACGGGGACCCATCAGTTCTAGCATGTCCCGAGAACAGAGAAGAAGAAGAAATCCTCCCAATTCTCCGAGAAGAAGTTGAGGCAGCAGTGCAATCGCTGAAGAAGGGGAAGTCACAGAATTGCTACAAGCAGGAGGGGAATCGATGATTGATGCCCCCACCATTATCTGTAACAAGATATGGCAGGGTGGGAAGTGGCCTACACCATGGACCCAGTCGCTTGTCATCACTCTTCCTAAGAAGGGTAATCTTCAGGAATGTGAAAATTACCGCATCATCAGCCTCATCAGCTATCCCAGGAAAAACTTCCTGAAAATAAAGCTCAACAGGTTGAAACCCCAAGCTGAACAAATCATAGATGAAAAACAAGCAGGGTTCAGGGCAGGGCGAAGTAAGCTTACCACTAAATAGATTTTCAACCTCAGAATAATCTGCGAGAAATACCCACAGCACCAATAACATCTATATCATGTGTTTGTAGACTTCAATAAAGCGTTTGACCGAGTCTGGCTGTAGTTCTGTGGTCAACCATGAGAGTGTACAACATCAGCCCTAACATCAAAAGCCTGTATTACAAGGCTACCAGTGCAGTCCTCCACATCACAACGCCATCGGGAACTGGTTCAGAACAACAATCGGAGTGCGTCAAGGGTGCCTGCTCTCTCCAACACTCAAACATGAAATATATAGAATTCATTAGTTTTTGTGCCTATTTTTAATAGCAACCGCTAGTCACTCTTCTTGAGCTAAAAATAGTTTAGATAGGCAAAAGTAACTCTGGCAAAAACAGAAATAGAAGCTTCAAACGTTTGCGGTTGGATTGAGCATAGAAAGCCCACTTTATCATTGTTTAACATAATAGCAATGCACATGGGATTTATGTGACTTAGGTATGAGACGTTTGAGGATGCCGAGGGTTTTTCCGGGGACTCCGTTTTCCTTCCTGCCTTCAATAATGGTATTCACTATTGGATGCAGTCATTCTACAACTTTAAAATATATCTATATATAATACGCTCTTTATATATATGTTTATATTTTTTATTATTATTTTCAGATCCGCCTTGGGTGATTTGAAACACTTGCACCTCAAAACAGTTCAGTGAGATAGTGCCAGCAGTTATAGCAATATATATTTAAGAAAAAAGCACGTGATAGCGTCAGATATTATTTTCGTTAAAGAAAACAAAACCTTCGATGATTAATTATCGAACAATTTTGTTTAATGATAATTATACTGGATGCTATCACGTGCTATATCTTGAATCGAACACACTACAGAAGGCGAAAGAGGAATCGATATTTATTTATAATTTTGAAAATTTGACTAACTGCATCCAATACCATTATTTATGGGAGGGAGTAAACCGGAGTACCCGGAGAAAACCCTCAACGTCCTTGAAAAATCTCATACCTAAGTCACGTAAGTTGGGTCCCACGCGCATTTCCATTATCTTAAACAAGAATAAAATTGACTTTCGATGCTCAGACCAACCGCAATAGTTTGAAATTTCCATATCTGTCGTTGTGAAAGGGAATTATATTTCCCTATTTAAAGCCAATTTTTTTAGCTCAAATGGGGTGGCTAGCGGTTGCTATTAATTAATAAGCACAAAAACTACGGAATTTGGTTATGTGATAAAACACTTGTTTTTGTTGTAAGTTTATTTTTTAATTGGGGCAGCATTCTTTGTGACTATTAAAAGGACCTGTCGAGGTAGGCTTGGTCAGAGGAAGTCCCTTTGTGTTGCTCTGACACATTGTTTTTAGATCGTTTTTGTTTGTTGAGTGTGGGTGCCTCCGATAGATTAGCCTTTGAATTAACTCTTTTGTCTCCGCCGCCAATGTGATGGACAACCCTTGGTTGCTATTTAATCTGCCGACAATGAACACTTGACAGTATCAGTATTCTGAGTTTTCAGAGATTTCCACACTAGTAGTGGATTCAGGAAATATGCGGAAGCCAGTTTTTGTTCAGTTGTGGTTTATGTTGTTTCTTTCTTTTTTTTACTGGAAATTACTGTTTGGGAATCTTTTTCATATTATGGATCTTTGAATCCTCTTTTTTCGACATGTATTATTTAGTTATTTAGTTAGTTTGAAAGAAAGAGAGAGAGAGAGAGAGAGAGAGAGAGAGAGAGAGAGAGAGAGAGAGAGGGGGGGGGAGAGAGAGAGAGAGAGAGAGAGAGAGAGAGAGAGATGTTTCGTTAAACCACTAGATTTTCGTTGTTAAAACTGTTTGCATGAGAGTATCAACCGACACCAATGTATACATTCACGTGTATTTATTTAATAATTATTGTGTCTCTTCTTGAAAAAAAACAAGCTACGGGAAATCATTCCAACCCTTTATTGCCGCTCTTAATTACAATTGTTAAATTAGACGGCCTTCACCCAATGTGTATCTAAGAAACAAATAACATACCGTTCGTTGTTCAGAAATGGCACAGACAACATGCACATGGGGCGCTTCTCCCCCTCCTCCCATGTCCACTCCTATAGTCTAGACAATAGCAAAGCAGAACAGCATAGTATACAGTTCCAGATCGTTATGAAGATTAAAATGCAGATGATGATGATGATGATGGTGACAAGGATGATAAACAACAGCAACAACAACAATAAAAAACAACGGCTATTAGCGAGGCTCTATATATAATTATCATTAAAAAGGCTATATAGGTCTGTAAATTCGCTCTTTCCACTCTCGACATCTTTAAAAAGTAGCAATGCAATATCCTGTGCTGTTGTCTATGTAATGAACTAATTACCTACGGTATTTATCCATCTGCGTCATTATGTTTGACATCTTTGCCTCCTCAGCCGTCAGCAGTTTCAGCACATCGATGATTTTATAGCTATAGTATGTGGTACAGTACAACTAACTGGACAGTGGTCAACGTCCTTAACATAATAGAACCGCCGCGCAATTATTGACAAGCTCATCAGTCTGTTTTTCTGTTTTCTTCTCTCTTACAACGCTGTACTATTTAAGTATCTTCATTGATTACTGTGTTTGGGTGGGGCCGGGTAGCTCAGTTGGTAAGAGCGTCTTGCTAGTAACCGAAAGGTCGCTGGTTCGAATCCCGGATTGGTCAACGTGTGATCATATTATTTTCCCCTTTACCAACAACTGGCCCGCTGGTGTCAGTATAAATCGGTCCAGTAGTCACCTATATGCGAAAGTGTCGTGTGACTATAATCTACAAACAACAACAACAACAACAACAACTGTGTTTGTCTTGAATTTTACTGGCTGGCCTCATACTGCAGCTGCAAGAAATAAGGGATGCAATTATTTGTTGAGTTACGATTTTATACGTACAAGATCATCAGAGGGCGCAATAATGTTTTAGTCAAGTCAAGTCATATCGAGAGACCTTATTCCTAATGAATTAAATACATAGAGCTCTGTTTTGGGTTTGGGTGTTGCGATGAAACATGAAGTCACTTTCTACAACATACAATCACCTTTCCTTAGTGCTGTAAAACTTTGTAAGCCTGATGTGTAGGTATTAAGAATTAACATGAATTTGACATATACAATGTAGACATTACCAATTTATCGAGAAAGAAAGATGGAAAAAAAGATGGATGAATATGAACATTGAAATGTAACGTCTGCACCTACCATTGAGACGACGGTAGGTGTAGACATTACATTTCAATGTTCATTCATCCATCTACACATGCCATTGGAAGTCCTCTCCAGGATCGCACAAACCACTGCTGCCCTGACAAGGTTGAAGCCCATTTGGAAAGACAGGATCATCAGTTTACATTCCAAGGTAAGGCTGCTGCGCTCCCTTGTCATCTACATCTTTCTATACGCTTGCGAAGCATGGACCCTCACAGCAGATCTACAACGAAGAATACAAAGCATGGAGATAAGGTGCTACAGAGGACTTCTGGGCATTTCCTATACCCAGCACATCACCAACAACGAAGTCCGACAGACCATCACACAAGCCATTGGACAACACGATGACCTGCTCACAGTGGTGAAGAAACGGAAACTCCGATGGTATAGCCACGTCACCAGAGCATCAGGCCTTGCAAAGACCATCCTGCAAGGCACGGTGAAAGGAGGCAGAAGAGGGTGGAGACAGAAAAAGGTGCGGGAGGACAACATTCGAGAATGGACTGGCTTGACACTGAGCTAAGCCATGAGGGTTGCTGAGGACAGATAAAGATGGAGTACGCTGTTTAAACGATCATCTTTGGCGCCCCAACGACCTTCGAGTTACGAAATAGGATAGGACCTACCATTGGCGATCTGGCAGACAGGGATAATCATTCCAGGGAAGAGGGATAGAGACGTAAACCAATACTGAACCACCCTATCCTATCCTATCCTGTCCCGTAACCCGGAGGTCGTAGGGGCACCAAAGATGATCATTTAACCAGCATACCATCTTTCTCTGTCCTTATCAGCCCTGATGGCTTCGCTAAGTGTCAAACCAGTCCATCCTCGAATGTTGTCCTCCCACCTCTTTTTCGGTCTCCATCTTCTTCTACCTCCTTGCACTGTGCCTTGCGGAATAGCCTTTGCAAGGCCTGAAAATATGGTGACGTGGCCATACCATAGGAGTTTCCGTTTCTTCACCACTGTGAGCAGGTCATCGTGTTGTCCAATGGCTTGTGTGATGGTCTGTCGGATTTCGTCGTTGGTGATGTGTAGGGTATAGGAAATGCCCAGAAGTCTTCTGTAGCACCTCATCTCCATGCTTTGTATTCTTCGTTGGAGATCTGCTGTGAGGGTCCATGCTTCGCAAGCATATAGGAAGATGGAGATGACAAGGGAGCGCAGCAGTCTTACTTTGGAATGTAGACTGATGGTCCTGTCTTTCCAAATGGGCTTCAACCTTGTCAGGGCAGCAGTTGTTTGTGCGATCCAGGAGAGGACTTCCTGAACCACCAGAGCAGTGAAAATGGCCACTTTTATGTTGCTCACCACGGAATTAGAACCAGGAAAGATTATCCAACACATATGAGGATGATAAAGAAAGCAATTGGAGTTACAAACGATATTTAAAGCTATACAGATACAATTCTGCTGTAAATACTGAGACCTTCTTACCAACATAATATGATCTTTTTAAATTTGAAGTCAGGAATTACGATTCCAGCGCCTGCTTCTGAGGACTTTAAATCTGAGCCGTCAGTTTTTATTTTAAGTGGATAGAATATTGTTGTTCCATATGCTGAATAAGTGGCATTGTAGGTAAAATTGGAATAGATAAATGTTATATTATATAAACGCACACGTCCAGTGCTTTGTTGAGCTTATATGAGAAAGATCGCAATGTGATCGTTTAAAAAAATAGTAGCAATAGTAGTCGTAGTTGCAGTAGTAATACGTTGTTGTTGTTGTCGTCATCGTCGTCGTTGTTGTTGTTGTTAGAACATTGACCACCAGTACCAGAGCTGGAGAACAAAGACAGACTATAATAAGTCTGTGAGTGATTAGGGCCTTTTCAGGCTGTTCTAATCGGTCATTCCTTTTTGTGGGTTTACTTATTTCTTTGGGCTTTGAGGTTATGTTGCTACAGCATACCTGCTGTCAGTTCTGGAAACTTAAAAAAATAACATCGGATCGCTTTCTTCCACAAAAAGCAAGGTTGCACACACCAGGACAAAGCAGAATGACACTAACGAACTATTGAAAACACAAGGAGGAGAAAACAAAGGAAAGAAGACAACATTAATGAAACCAGCTGAGTTGTACTGGCGGCACTCAAGACCTTCCTTGTCATCAAGATCACACTCACACACCTTTTACGCTCACCCCCACCCCTCTCTCTCTTTCTTCTCCTCTCTTTTGATAGTTTTATTAGTTCCGGAACAGGAAACGAGTTAATGTTCCCTGACTGGAGTTTTATTCCAGTACGCGTCTTTTTACATAGAAACTGAGAAAAGCAAATTGCATTACTTGCAAGAAAACGGTCGAAAAAGAAAACTCCGTTTCTTTGGTGTCACTGGGTGACTGATGATTCTTGAGAAAGATAGCAGCCGAAAAGTTTTCAAGGAGACGTAATTTGATTGAGATCGGAAATAAATAAATAAATAAATTTTTAAAAGTTGCATTTACACAGGAATCCCTTGGAAACAGTCAGGAAGTCACGAACATTGTAGTCCTAAGTAACTCATTAGAGTCGAAGGCACGTAACGATACTGTTTTTTGCATATTATATGTTATTCTCATTAGTTGAAAACCAAAAGGCTTAATTTTCCTTATCGTCATTTCGTTGTCTTGTAACTCGTTTCCTGTCTTTCATGAGTCACTGACTGAGTGGTCAATGATCCCAGTGTGTTTGGCGGCTGTGGTTTATTAACTTTTTTTTTTAAAACTTGATTGTTTTTAACATAGAGACTGGATGTAGCTTTGGCCGCTGATTTATATTTCCGCGAAATACTTACTTTCAGCTGAAGTTATAGCTATTTGCCTTGCTAAGATGGCTTGTTAAGCGCAATACGTTCTGTTTTGATGTGCGTTTAGTATTTAAAAAAACAACAACAATCAACATTGTGTAATAATCATTACAGGATTGACCACTTATACATGTTCACAATAACAACGTAATCAGGTGGGCTGAGTCTGTATGGAACGGAGACTGAGACGCGGCGATTCTTAAAGTTCTTTTTTTTAAAATTGTCTCCGAAGAGTGAGGCTTAATTATTATGTGCACTTTTTTATAAGCTAGTTTTCTAAATTCACATTTCATTTATTTATTTATTTATTTATTTAAATATTTTGATGTAGGTAGGAATTGAGGATTGGGTTCACATGGTATAGGTTAAATGTTATCGTGTATGTGTATGTTTTCTTTCAAGTTTGTTTTCTTGTTTTGTTTATGAGTGTTTTGGACTTGTCATAGTTTTATTATTTTGATCTGGTCTCATTTAGGGCTGACATGTTTCTTTGGCTTTGTTTGCATTTCCGTGAAATACTTTGACAAATAAGGTTGCCGACTTAAAATGTGGAGAAAATAAACTATGGTCCGTGAATTTTTCTTTGAAAAGTAAAATATCTTGCGTTTGTTGGGCGTTTATTTATTTATTTTTCTACAGAATGAAAGAGAAAGATCAAGAACAAATATCAGGGCAAAATTTCTTGAGAAAATTAGGGACAGAAGAATATAACAGGAAACAGAGGTATGGCGAACAAACACAAAGACCAATGGGGTTGTGAGAGTCAACATTATTGGTATCTCCCTTAACATGTTTTCATAATATGGTCCCATCGCCGTAGCTCAAGTGGTAGAGCGTTCGCCAGGCACACCGATGACCCAGGTTCGAATCCTGTGATGGGCAAGATAAAAGATGGTCACTTTCCATTGTCCATTTTAGTAGTATGATTGCTCTGGTGGTTCAGTGTTGATTTAGGTCCCTTTCCCTTGTTTCCTGGGATGGTTATTCTCCATCTGCCACATTGCCAATGGGGTGTAGACGTTAAACTTCAAAGTTCTTCCTCTCTGTATGATATCGTAAAGCAGGCGTAAACTTCGACAAACCCCTTGTTTTATGAACGTGGGTGGACGTGTCCGTATGTGTATGTGTGTGTATGTGTATGTGTGTGAGTGTGTGTGTGTGCGCGCGCGTTGATTCCTGTGTAGGTGGCATAGTGGATGGGTGAAAGTGAGAGCGCGCATATGTGTTACGTTTTATTCTGTATGTTGTATCATTTTGGGATATATTTCGTGTGTAGCACACACCTCGTCACACACACACTCACACGCACACCCACACACACACACACACACACACACACACACACACACACACACACACACACACACACACACATACTTGCGCAGACACCGTTATTTGGACTTTCCTCTATCGCCACATACGTTCTGTGGACAATGGGTCGTGCTACGACCCCATTTTTAAGTACTTTAAAGGGTTCTAACCCTAACCCTAACCCTTACCCTAACCCTAACCCTCACGGATCATTAAATGGACGTCCCAACAAGGAGGTCTGTCCAAAGAACGTATGTAAACTTGCACTAGTTTGTCCCAATAACGCCGTGTAAACATCCACACACACACACGCACACACACCCACACACACACACACCCACACACACACACACAAACACCCAAACTTACTTGCATGTTATAGTGCACAAATCCCAGCGTTGGAAAATGTTGTGGCAGTTAACGTGAGACTTTACGTCAAACAACGAATTTCAATGTCAACCAGAGTCATGTATGACATTTCCTGCACGCACTGCATGGGAAATCTATGCTTTTATATTACCTCAGATTATTTTTTTTATCTCCCTAGGTTTTGTTGTTTCAGGACGTGCCATTCTATTTAACATAACGTATAAGGTTTCCCAATTTTATTTTTTTTTTGCTTTTATACGTGGCGATGGAAAAACATGCCTGCGCATGCACATGCTAACGCAACCGAAATTTAGATATATATATATTTGTTCCCAAGGTCGACCATTTTTATTTTACATCTTTTTTTTCTATTTAATCATCACACGTCCTGCCCTTGACAAATTGAAAAAAGACTTTTTATTTACAGAAATAAACTAGAGTTTCAAAAAAAAAATTTAAGAATGAGGTCTATCGAAGAATGAAATAGTGTTATAATTAAAGAACTTTTGGTTGAGTTTAAACAGAATTGTATTATTTTTATTATTAACGAGGCTAGCGAACAAAACGTGGAATACATAAAGGCCATACGAAAGCAAAAGTTTAAATAAGCGCTCCCCTTTGACCCATTATAACAATGAAATTTCTGTAGGGAACAGGAACAAATGCGAAATTAAAAATTTTATCTATAAATAAATTTTTTAAAAATCTCTCTCTCTCTCTTTCTATTTCTCTCTGTCTCTCTCTGTCTCTGTCTCTGTCTCTCTCTCTCTGTCTCTCTGTCTCTCTCTCTCTCTCTCTAATATTTTTTTTAAAATTATATTTATTTATATTTTAATTTTTTTATTATATTAATATTCTCACAGATTAAATACGAATATATTGTAAAAGACTATGAAGTACAACAAAAAAGGGGGTGTAGAGGGGGAAAGGGAAAGAAAGTGGGAAAATAGCAAACACACACACACACAAACACAACACGCACGCACGCATACACAACAACAACAACAACAACAAAACAATAACAACAACCATAACAGTTAAAAATAGCTGGAAACTGCCCGTTTGGCACGTACTTTTCACAAATACTAACGCCACTTAGCTCGGACGCATAGAGGGAGCCTTAATAATTGTCCTAGTTCTAGACTTCTTGTTATCTCAGTCTTTGTATCGCAGTACTTGTTTTAGCAACTGCCCCATCTCGTTTATTTAACGTGTAATTGTTCCCGTTGAAGGCAAAAATTAAGGTGGACACCCAAATTCCATTTCGATTAAAAAACAGGGTTTCCATTTTCGCAGCTTATCACCCACCAAACATCAGGAGACGAAAGTGACAGTACTTGTTGAAGGTTATTGCGTCATTTAATTGTGACACCTTTCCCTCTCCTCCGTCATTCATCCAGCATTCTCCGAAGTGGAAAACAATCGTTGTCGCCTTTGATTGGTCGGCCTAGACGGTATGCCGGGTATGTAGGCAGTTTTTTTGTAATAAAAATATATTTCTTTATTTTTTAATTTTGTGTTCCCCTCTCGTATAATCCATTTTGGCATCTCAAACCCCAAGAATAACAGTTGTGCAAGAATGAAATAATTGTGCATGATATCCTATCCTATCCTGTCCCGTAACCCGGAGGTCGTAGGGGCACCACAGATGATCGCTTAACCAGCATACTCCATCGTTCTCTGTCCTCAGCAGCCCTGATGGCTTCGTTCAGTGTCAAACCAGTCCATTCTCGAATGTTGTCATCCTACCTCTTTATCGGTCTCCCTCTTCTTCTACCTCCTTGCACTGTGCCTTGCAGAATGGTCTTTGCAAGGCCTGATGATCTGGTGACGTGTGCATGATATGCGTAACGTATTGTTTATATGTTGTGTTTCTTTATGTAGTCTGTTTTTATTGTGGCGTTTTAATATGGTTTCAATCATCCAAAATACTCCAGGATAACGAGAAATGTCATTCGTGCAATAGGGAGAAATCTCGTTCGTCTGCCGTCTTACACGCTGTTTAAGATACGCAGACGCAGTCCCGGATGTCTCGTGCAGTTAATGGAGTCTCCTACACCTTGACATACTGCCCTAGTTTCGCCAACAAACAGGCGGAAGGAAAATATTTAAGAAAAAACTTTTTATTTATTTTTTTAATAGATTTTTTGCGAAAATTTGTTTTTTATATTGTTGTTAGTGCGTGTTTGTGTGTGCGTTCACCCAACCCCCCCCCCTTCCTCTCCCACACTCACCCTCAACAAAGACACACGAGCGAATTTAATGTATATCGTTTTAAACAAGCCACACCGTTACGCTTTGTTGCTCGCTGTTCATGTGAACTTTACAACATGCGAGATCAAATTTGATATGCAGCTGCCTGTCTGTCTCAATCAGCCATTTCATCTCATAGAAAATGACGGATGGTGCAACGCATACATACGAACTCTCTAGCAGGCAAAAGACACTCACGTTTACATTTTCAGTTGTCAGATAATGTTTACCTTTGTTGATCTATGATACTGTGCATTACTGTTCCTATAGACACGCACGCGTGTACCTTTGCCAGTAGAGAATGTTTTTTTTTTTTAGTTAGGGCTAGGCTAACTTTGTTGTTCTGCGATGATCGCTATCATTTTTTTTTAGCAGAGATGCACGAAACTCCCCTTTTTCAGGTTTTAGTTGCACATAGACCTTGACGTCGATGGTCTCCGATTTGCTGTGTATAACGACCCATGCATTTGAAAACAGGGGGATTAATATTAAACCCCGCTATTTCAGGCCATTAAAACAGTTTCCTGCTGCGTTTGAGGTGGCGGGGTACATTATCAGTTCCCATCCAACCCCAAGTTTTTGTCTTCTTCACCCATCCATTTGAGTGCATCAACTTTGGTAGAAGAAAAGCTGTGCCTGGAAGTGTTATTACACTTCTGTTGTTATTGTTCCCTTGAGATGTGCAAACAACTGTTGTCGTTTATGGTACATTTAAAGAAATATTGCACCGAAGGCACCTCGTCATTTCTTCTTCTTTTTCTTGGCGAATATGCATAATATCGCGTTAAAAGCCAGCAGATTTTGGAAAATACTTTTTTGGAGTTTCCTCGAGTTTTAAAAATCTGACATTGCCTGTTATTTTTGTGCTTCAGCTCTTTAATTTAATTTAAATTATGCTCTCGCGGGCCTCTGAAACACTGTCTCGTTTTGATAAACAACGCTTCGGAAATGTTTTGATTTTACGCCCTATTCATGTTTTGCAATACGTCTACAAGTGTTGTAGTTGTTGTTGTTGTCGTTGTTGTTGTATTATTGTTTTTTGCCGCCATGTCCTTCCCTGAATTACTTTCACAGAAGCCAGCAACCCCCTCCTCCCCTCCTTCTCTCTCTCTCTCGTCCCCCGTCTTCTCACTTCAGAACGTTCAACTTTGTAGAGTACATCAGGCATTCAGTTCGCGCACTCTTGCAAGATTTCCTTTCTTTCTTCGGCATTTCTTTCCTTAATCTTTTTGTCAGTGACACACATATCTTTTCTGCTGAACACTGAGCAGGCATCACTCTAGAGATAAGCAGCTGCTGAAGCAGCACTCCGCTACCTCCCATAATGATATCGACCTTATGCTATAAAGACCAATGCTGTTTTTTTAATTGCCAGCCAATGAGACGATACACTGACCACGTGACACTGTGCGTCACTCGTTGTTCCATCCAACACGCTGATAACTAGACCTACAATATGTTTGGGAGAGGCAGTTTAGTATTCTACTTTCCTATCCTATCCTATCCTGTCCCGTAACTCGGAGGTCGTAGATGATCGTTTAACCACCATACTCCATCTTTCTCTGTCCTCAGCAGCCCTGATGGCTTCGCTCAGTGTCAAACCAGTCCATTCTCGAATGTTGTCCTCCTACTTCTTTTTCGGTCTCTACTTTAAGCTTTTAAATATATAAAAGCGTTATATTTATATGTTTTATTAATTTATGGCTATTGCTGAATCTGTCGCGCTAAAAAAAATAAAAATAAAAAAGAAGAGATATATTATATATATATATATATATATATATATATATATATATATATATATATATATATATATATATATATATATATATATATATATATATATATATATATATATATATATATATATATATATATATATATATAATATATATATATATATATATATATATATATATATATATATATATATATATCAGGTTCCAGTCCTGATGTTGCCGAGACAATCAATATACCGAAATAAAAAGCCTGGTATTCAACTTTGGACGAAATAAGCCATCGCGTACTACTGTTACGCGTCTTGAACTGTTACACCTATTGTTGTATAGGACGATTTGTTTACAACCACTGAATGCACTAGAGCTATGATTTTAAAACTCTTATATTGAAATTGCGCATGCTATGTTTTAATGGAAAAAAAGCTAAATCATGGATTGATGGAATAAATTTTAAAAGGCGCAGGATCGTAAGAGACGAACCGGGCAGTGTCAGAAAACTGGTACTGCGAAGCTTGCTTTGCCTTCTTCCGTGACACTATTTGTAACGAGAACTATTTGTTCACCACACTCACGAACCTGTATGCAAAATACTGGCTTAGCCTGCATTATACCGTGATATGCATCGGCTGTCATGGACATGTAAATCGTGGGCTGGCGTGCTACGCAAAACATGTATGCACTTTGTGTGTAAAGTTGAAAGCAAAAGACACAGCTTGCTGAAAATAACCGTGAGAGGCGTAGGCTTTTTTTTTTGTATTTCCAGACTTTTCCGGAAAAACTTTCATATTGTCGGGAATCCGAACGAGCCAAATGTTGGTCTGTCGGTCTGTTTTTCGGCCGTTTTATGTCGTTGCACCGCATAACTCAAGAACCACTGGAGAGATTTCAATGTGGCTCAAGTTGTTTGAAAGTTTAGTCTTTGTTTGTAGGGTCCAGCGGACTGCAAAGAGCCGAATCAGGACCACAATTTGGTTGTAATAAAGGATCTGCTGAAACAACCCTAACGAAAAAGAACAAGGGAGAAAGACAGCGACGGTGGTAATTTAAAGCACTACATTTCCAGAAAGTGTGGATAATATTGATACAAAATCCACCGGCACCCCCACGGCGGGGAGGGGAGGAGAGTTGATAGTGAGCTTTGAGGCTGCAAGTTGTTGTCTTGAGCTGTTTGAGTTGAACCGCGATATCGGCCAGCGTTTTGAGTAGCTCTTTGAACTGCTATGTTCACTTACTTACTTACTTAATGCTTCTCACCCCTGCCAGGAAATGGGCCGGCAACAACAGCTCTCCAGAGTCCTCTGTCCTGTGCAACCCAGGACAAAGTTTTCTCTTTCTTCGGTTGTTGACGTTTCTGTAGCGTAGTGTATTTTACGGGGTGGGGGTGCTAACCACACGCCCAACCCTCCTCCTTTTGCAGCCGGGCTTGGGACCGTCCTTGGCGCTATGTTCACTATATTTGAGTAATTACGAACTTTAAGACTTATCATTTGCATTGCTGCTTTGCTCCGTTGACCTTTTGCATTGATTTTTGTTTTTACAACTGAAGGTCATATGCCAGTGTATTGTTGCTCTGTATGTTTTTAACTATTACAGACAGCATAATTATGTTATGTTAGTGTCACATAAACGTCGCGCATTATGCAACAAACAATGTTACAATTGACCTGTATTTAACTGTAGCTTTGACA
This sequence comes from Oncomelania hupensis, assembly GCA_036898135.1. NCBI lineage: Eukaryota > Metazoa > Mollusca > Gastropoda > Littorinimorpha > Pomatiopsidae > Oncomelania > Oncomelania hupensis. The sequence goes on along the minus strand of CM072511.1, from coordinate 141,919,155 downwards.
GTTACAGCATGTTACTTTATTCTCTCCCCCCCCCACTCCTACCATAAACATAATGTCATATTTCATTGTAACGTTGTATCATGTTCCAAGAGCATGTTTCCCTCACTGGCCAGTATTTGTCTGCCTGTCTGTGTCTGACTGTATGTGTCTTCTTCTTCTTCTTCTACCTTGTCATCATCGTCGTCGTCGTTGTTGTTGACACCCCCGTTGGGGTGCCGGGGGTTTCAGTATAAATAGTATCCCCACTTTCTGGAAATTTAGTGCTTTAAATTCCCACTGTCGCTGTCTTTCTCATTTGCTCTTTCTCATTCCTGCTGTTTTATCAATCTGCTATACTAACTTCTTTTTCGCTAGACCAGTCATCTACCTTTTTCTTGAAAACTTTTCCAGGACAAGACTCCTTATTTGTGTATGAGGTCTGTTGGATCAGCTTGGGAATATTGGACGCTTTCTGCCAGGTGGTCACTAGGGCTTCCTATGATGTTATTATTTAGCAATGTAGGCATGTTATATGCATGTGTTTTGTTGATAATTTATAATGATGTTTGTATTCTATTTTGTTTTTGTAAACGGGGGTTCGATAAGTTGGGGTGAAGCCTCAGCCGTCCCCTGCATGGGATGTCTTTATTGTAAAGTGACTGGCTGGTGGAGAGTTTTCGGTTTTACCACTAGGGTTGTTTCAGCAGATCTTTTATGCGGATCAGGGGTTGTCCGGTCCTGATTTGGCTCGGAAGAGTCCGCTGGACCTAAAGCAATAATAATGTAATGTAATGTAATGTAATGTAATTGTTGACACTCAAATGTTTGGCATTATTTGTAGCTTCGTTTTTGTGAGTTGGAAAGTGCATACTTTGCATACGCATGGCGACATGTTATAGTTCTTTTTTTATGGTCTTCGGGGGTGATGGCGTTTTATGTTTCGTAAGAAGCGTGTCTGTCAACATTGTTAAAGTGCACACGCCCGCCTTTTGGCAAAAAATAGCCCGTAAAGCGCATTCTTTCTTTTTAAAAAAATTATTTTTTATTTTTGTTTATAGTTTTTCATTTTGTTGTTATCTTTGATACATATCACATAACACTTTATATTAGGGGATCGCGAAAACATGTTTTCCTTTCTATGTGATAGAAATTAAATGGCTAATAGGTAAAGGTAAAAGGAAAAGGTATGCTCCTAACCTTTTGGTCGTTGGGGAGGGAAGCATTTTGGAACCACACTTTTCTCTAGGCCAGCGTTATGAGGGCAATGTCTATCTACTCTCACTCACTGCTTTGCTTTTCCAGATACTAAACAGATCAACATTAAAAAAATGATAGCAATAAAAAAAGAAAAACAAAATATGTTGTACTTCATTCACCATGCAATCATTCAGTCCGTAAACAAGACATTCGTACCCTCTCTCTCTCTCTCTCTCTCTCTCTCTCTCTCTCTCTCTCTCTCTCTCTCTCTCTCTCTCTCTCTGTCTGTCTGTTTCTCTCTTTCACACACACACCCACACATACACATAAAATCTGAAATCTCTCTCTCTCTCTCTCTCTCTCTCTCTCTCTCTCTCTCTCTCTCTCTCTCTCTATCTCTCTCTCTGTGTCTGTCTCTTTCTCTCTTTTATGGAAAACTGTTTCATGTAAGTTTCATACACAAAATAGAAGAACAAAATTTATATTAAAGGAGTATCAATATATGGTTGATATTATTATAAAATATATGTTTGAAAATGGATTCTGTTTATCAGGAGAAAAAACTGTTTTTATGGTATTTACCAACAAATCTATTGATTTTAATAGTAATACATTTTTATCAATCAAGGTAAACAATATCCAAGTTTATCCAAGTAAATCTGTTAAATTTCTTGGAATTGTTTTCCATTATAAACTTTTGTGGAATTGTCATATTACACACTTAATTGATAAAGCAAGAAAAAAAATAAGTTTATTAAAAGTGCTATCTAAACAACCTTGGGCAAACAACTCTTCATGTTTGATCTCTATAGCTATTGCTACTATTAGATCTATATTAAGTTATGGAAAAGAAGTATATTTTACAGCATCAAAATCAGCTTTAAATAGGTTGACTAGCATTGATTCCATGTCTTTAAAAATAGCTCTTGGCATACCCCAGTGGTCTTCAACTTCAAAAACATATAAAGAAGCAGGAGTACTACCATTTCTTGCCCAAAACCGGTTACAAACTGCACAATATGTTACACGGGCAAGATCAATTGTAAATTCTACAACAATTGAGCTAGGTGAAAATATTGAAATTAACAAAGGATTTAAAAATAAAAGTGTTTTTATGTCAATTAATGAATATATATTTCCTTTAACAGACTCCACACCAATTGACACAACTTCACCATGTGTTATTCCATGCAGCCCATATCCGCCTTGGCTTCTTTTAGCTCCAGAGATAATTTTGGATTATGGTGATATTTCTAAAAAAGAAAATCCTTTATTATTGGCAACAATTGCACAAGAGTATATTCATTTATATTCTCAAAATTCGTTACAAATATATACTGATGGATCAGTTTTAGAAAACGGAAATATTGGAGCAGCATTTTATATTCCTGATTTTAAAATATCCCGACAATATTTTTTACCGAGAGGTAGTACGATTTTTACAGCTGAACTAATTGCAATTTTAATGAGTCTATCTTTTATAACTGATTTTACTAGTATTCCTATAAAAATTGCAATATTTTCTGATTCAAAATCAGCTTTATCGGCTTTGTCATCTTGGCTTAGTAAGGAGCGACAGGAACTGTTAACTGAAATAAAGCTTTTATGTCATCAAATCATTACCAGGGGATCGGATATTTCATTAATGTGGATACCTAGTCATTTAAATATATTAGGAAATGTCATTGTTGACCATTTAGCAAAGAGTGCTGCATCTTCGGACGAATCCATTAAATTATTTGTCAACCTTACAACAAATGAAATTAATAATCAAATAAAACGATGTGCTTGGAATCAATGGAATGAGAAATATATGCAAGAGGTCATTGAAAAACATTACTTGGATAATTCACCCGTATCAAATAACGTTATATCTATTTCAAAATCTTTTTATATTAACAGTTTATTTCACAGACTAAGGCTAAATGCTTGGCGTGCTCGTTTCATAAATCCTCCAGTTCTTTGTAATTGTGGTATATTTTTTAATGTAAATCACTTAATATTTGAATGTCGACAAAATTATAACCATTTTCAGCCTTTACTCTTTAGATTAAATAAATTAAAGCTACCTATGTCAATCTCAAGTATTGTATATCCAGAAGATCATTCTGATTGGTCATTGAGCTTAATGCTCATAGATTTACTTAGAAGTCATGAATTATTCAATTTTTTCTAAATATCTTCTAACAATTAGTTTAGTAAGTGTCAGTTTATTCTTTGTACCTAATTTATTTAATTAAGCATTATTAGTTTCAATAAATATATGTTATTTATTTATTTATTTATTTTTGGATGGAAGGGAGGAAGGGTGGGGGGGAATTATTTATTAATTTGAATTTGTTTTAGTTTTGATTGATTATTTTATCATTTTTCTTTTAGTTTGTTTATGGGGTGTGCGGGGGAAGGGGGAGTTCGGGGGTGGGATGGAAGGGGGAGGGGGGTAAGGGCCTGGAGGCCTAACTTCAACTTTCTGTAAGACGCAATATAACATTTATAAGTACTACGTTCTTAACAGGTGAAGTTGAAAGTTTTTATTTATTTATTTTTTTTTTTATTATTTTTTTTTTTTCCCTTTGTGTGTTTCTTAATCAATTAATTGTTACAAGGGAATGAATGTATGTTGTTAAAAGTGTATGTGTATGTTAGTAGTATGATGATCTCTATAGTTTGATTAATTAATTACTTCATTTGGAAAATATCTATGATGTGCGCATGTTAGATTTTGTAAATTGTTTATGTTACATCAGTACAACTTATGTTAATCTGATGAATAAAAATTGATGCAACAACAACAACTCTTTCACACACACAACCACACATACACATACTTGCACAGACACCGTTATTTGGACTTTCCTCAAACGCCACATACGTTGTGTGGACAATGGGTCGTTTTTCGACCCCCTTTTTAAGTACTTTTAAGTGTTCTAACCCTAACCCTAACCCTAATCCTAACGGATCACTAAATGGACGTCCCAACAAGGAGGTCTGTCCAAAGAACGTATGTAGATGTGCACTAGTTTGTCCAAAGTACGCCGTGTAAACATGCGCACACCCACGCACACACACACAAACACACTGTGAATGTGTGAGAGCAGTTCTGAAATGAGTTGATGTCTTAATTTCAAAAGCAATGGACAGACACCCACACACGCAGTCATCCACCCACCCCCACTCACCCAACCACCCACCCACCCACGCACTCACCCTCCCCCCTTCCACACACAAACACCCACACACACATAGTAAAATTATATTTTATATTTCCCAAATGCACAGAACAAAAGTCGATCTCGCTTCCTGTATTTAGCAGGAAATTCATTATTAATGTCTCTTGCACGTTTTAAATGTGTTTTCTTGGTTATAATGCATATTTTAAATTGCTGTTTTCCTTCTGGCGCCTTTTTCATTAACTTCAAACAGCTCTTCAGTTCACAATTCATGCCACTGCTCGTCCTTAACATCATTTGGAAAAAACACTTGGAGCTGGATGCACATTTTAACATTTTAAATCGCCTCTAGGGTGAGTAAGTGTGAGAGCTATTTCTGTATGCACGAGATAATCGTCGTCGTGGTCGTCGTCGTGGTCGTCGTCGTGTGTGCGCGTGTGCGTGCCTGCCTGCTTGCCTTTCTATCTGTGTCTTTCTATCTACTTCCACCCTCACACCCACAGCAGATGATTCCCCCTCCCCGACCCTCTTCCTATGTTTGTATATTTCACCGCTTTTCTTTGTTCCATTATTGTATTATCGTATTTGTAATAATGCACCTCGAATCTCATGTATTCTTTGTGAGTGATTATTATTATTATTATTATTATTATTATTATTATTATTATTATTATTATTATTATTATTATTATTATTATTATTATTATTTTTATTTTTTTTTTATTTTTTTTTTTAATTATTATTATTATCTGTCCATCTGTGCGTTCATGTGTGAATGCGTTTGCACGAGCGATTATGTGCGGACGCGACAAAATGGGTCTACATGTCGGCTCCTGCGTATAATTTATCTGTGTGTATGTGTGCGTGCGTGCGGGCGTGCGTGCAAGAGCGCGTGCGGGAGCAGAGCGATGTGTTTGCTTGCAGTCTAGCTTTGCCTGTGTGCGTGTGTCCTGTCCAAAATGATTGTTGTGAGCGATCGTGAGGAAGTGTGTGTTGTTATCGCTGCTGTTGTTTATTTTGCGCTGAGAATTGTGATTGGTATGGGCACATGGGTCGTCCCTGCGGGCGTTTTTGGAGGGCATGGATGATTATTTCATAAGATGTTTTAGGATGAAGAGACGATTCCCCCATTTGCCTTGAGTGCACATTTTATTTCAGATTCATGTCATACTTTGCTATCGCTCGGCGCCGGGGCGATAATATTCGAACAAAAAACGGCGTTGTTGCGTTTCTTTTATGTTGCGTATTAAAAATGCCACGGAGGCGCAGAGGCCCCTAGTTCATCAACAGTGTCAGGAAGTGCCGAATATCATATTCAAAAGAGATAATTTCAGCAGATAAAGTTCTCAGGCGTCCACACCTCTATTTTAGATAAACTGCAACGTAAACTCGGGTTCTTCTTCTTCTACTTCTTAGTTTTCTTGTTGTTGTTGTTGTTGTTGTTGTTCTTCTTCTTCTTCTTCTTCTTCTTGTTCTTGTTCTTCTTGTTCTTCTTGTTCTTGTTCTTCTTGTTCTTCTTCTTGTTCTCTTGTTCTTGTTCGTGTTCTTGTTCTTCTTGTTCTTCTTCTTCTTGTTCTTGTTCTTGTTGTTCTTCTTCTTCTTCGCAGAATAATATATTGCCACAAGGAGTGTTTTAACTTAGAAAAATAATCAGATAACGTGTTCCTTTAGAATATAAATGTTTTGTTTTACATTTTAAAAGGTTTCTGATAATTCGCTGACCTAACATAGAAACGACCCAGATTACTAGGATCTTTCGAGGATTGTTTTATCTAAGAAAGTGACAATTTAGATAATGTCGAAATTTCGAGCAATGTTGTATCTTACCCCAAAACTACCAGATAACTGTACCCATAGAGTACCGTTGTTGTTTGCCTATAAACTTTATAGATGACTCGTATCTCTCGAGCAGTTTTATATCTTTCCCTTCGAGAAAAGTTGTTGATTTCCATAAAAACTACCAAGATATCTGTTATACTTTAAACAGTGTTATATCTCCTGTTAAAAATAAATAAATTAAAGAAACTAAAACTGGTGGATATAATTTTAGCGCAGCGGTTTTGCGTTAGATGACTTAAAACTTTGCATTCGCATCGTTGCTATGGGAATAATGGTTTTGCACCGTCCGTGAAGTGTTCACAGTTTTTTGCCCTGTAGAAAGACACTAATAACTGAATGCCCCAATGCAGATGTCCCGTCAACGTTAACAGTTGTCCGTGAAGTGTTAACATTTGCACACACGCGTGCACAATTTATGTTGTATGCAGTGCAGCCTGTATGTTTTCTCTGTGGAGATGGTGCGATATTAAACAAAAATTACTGGTTTACTACTAAGTTACTGGGCTCATTAATCTAAACAATAAAACCGCAAGCCAAGTAGGTAGGTGGTAAGAAAAAGGTTATCACCCTTTTTGTCAGTGGTGTAAGACTACTGCTTCAAGCAAATGGCACAGGTATTGAAAAATGTTGGCAGTCCAATTGTTGTTTAGTGATTTTTTTAACTGTTGTGCGGACAGTTCAACATGCAGACAAGATTTTTTGAATTTCCTGACGTCTCTGGAAATTCGTTGAAACAGTCATGGAGAGGGGGTGTGATGGAGGGAGGGGGGGGGGGGTAATCAGAGCAAGCCAAATGTGTCAGTCTGTATGTCGGTGGTTCAACTGTCCGTCGGTCTGTCGATCCGTTGGACTCCAAATCTCAAGAACCACTGAGTGGAGTTTTGACCGGACTTCATAGATGTTCCTACCCCGTTGGGGTGCCGGGGGTTTCAGTATAAATAGTATCCCCACTTTCTGAAAATTTAGTGCTTTAAATTCCCACTGTCGCTGTCTTTCTCATTTGCTCTTTCTCATTCCTGCTCTGTTCTATTCATCTGCTATACTATCGTCTTCTTCACTAGCCCAGTCTCCTACCTTTTTTCTTGAAAACTCTTCCGGGACAAGACTCCTTGTTTGTGTATGAGGTCTGTTGGATCAGCTTGGGAATATTGGACGCTTTCTGCCAGGTGGTCACTATGGCTTCCTATGATGTTATTATTTAGCAATGTAGGCATTTTATATACATGTATGTGTTTTGTTGATAATTTATAATGATGTTTGTATTCTATTTTGTTTTTGTAAACGGGGGTTTGATAAGTTGGGGTGAAGCCTCAGCCGTCCCCTGCGTGGGATGTCTTTATTGTAAAGTGACTGGCTGGTGGAGAGCTTTTGGTTTTACCACTAGGGTTGTTTCAGCAGATCTTTTATGCGGATCAGGGGTTGTCCGGTCCTGATTTGGCTCGGAAGAGTCCGCTGGACCTAAAGCAATAATCATGTAATGTAATAGATGTTCCTAGTTAGTGGCCCGCGTCCCATGTCATCATATTTGCTCACTCGCAAATGTCAAAGTCACTGGAGTCATTTTGTCGCTGAAGACATTTTGCTCAATAGCTCAAAACACGGATAAAGCGAGTTTGTTGAGTTTTGGTTTACAGGATCTGGATCTGGATCTGGATAGCCCGCCTGTGGATGTTGATTGGCGGGTGCGCCACAGAAGCCGATGACGACTATCAACGTGACGTTTTAGGGTGTGCGCATCTAAAAAAAATTCTTTAACAGTCCTATTTACACTTCAGCTGGTCTTCTTGCTGTTGTACCTAGCGGTTTTAACAGTCCGTTTGCCCAGATGTAGGCGATGGGTACACTGTCTGTTTAAAAGGTTATAATCCTAACAGTTAAAAACTTGATAAAAACGCAGGGTTGTTCACATTGGTTTCTGCCGCCCTAACGCTGCTGAGAAGGCGTTGGACGTGGGCATGGTGACGGTGATATCGTCGAGGCTGTTCCACTCGATCACTGTCTTTACTAAGAACGAGCCTCTGTACTGCTCTGTCTTGGAGGGAGGAGCCTTGAAACAGCGGCTATTGTTGGTTGCCTGTCTCTGTATAATATTTTGGTTCACGTACCCCTCGTACGCTGTGGGTTTGACCCATGCGTCGAGTGCCGCTCACAGGAGTGAGGAAGGAATCAGGGGGTAGGGCGGGGTCAAGACCATTGGCGATCTTGTAGAGCATCGTCTGCCGGAGTTGCTGGCGACGGTTCTGGAGTTTGGGAAGCTTGAGGTACTCGAGCATCCTGCCAATGCATCCTGTGTCCCTGGACTTGTAGTCCTTGGTAATGAACCTCGCAGCCAGGCGTTGGATGCGTTCAAGTCTCTCAATTTCTTGTTTGTAGTAGGGATCCCATACCACCGACCCATACTCAAGGGTGGACCTAACAAGAGCGATGTAGGCAAGGCGACGGCACTCTAGTGGGCAGTTCCGAAGGTTCCGCGGTAGGAAGCCAAGTGTAGATCCTGCCCTCTTGCATAGGCTGGTGATGTGTGGTCCCCATTTGAGGTCGGCTAAGATTTGGATGCCAAGGTAGGGGTTCTGCTCGACCTGTTGGAGGATGGTGTCTCCGAGGCTATAGAAGAAGTGAGACTTGGATCTGGTGGAGAGTACGTAGCATTTCTGCGCGTTGAATCTCATCCCCCACTGAGCGGCCCACACTTCTAAGCTCTTGTGGTCGACCTGTAGGGCAAGATGGTCTTGGAAGGAGCGGATCTGGCGGTACAGCAGGCAGTCGTCCGCAAACAGTCTGACAGTAGACTTCACGGGTACAGGTACTTCAAATCATGGGCCATCCTTCAGTAGCAATCCGGTCAGTCGGTTCGTCGCTCCTAATGTCACCTTTTTGTTCAGAATATACTTTTAGCATTATCTAAACCATGATTGAACCAAAATTTATCATTCGTGCTTTTGCGAACTCGCGCATTCCTTAGCGAGCGTTGTGGCCAAGTGGGCTAAGGCGGGACTAACTTGCCTTGTCCACAAACCAGAAACCAATGGCGCCTGACAGGTGTGGGTTCGATCCAGCATCTGGGCGTTATGTTTCTCCGAATATTATTTACTTTCGACTCTGGCAACGTCTCGGGGGTTTTCTCCGGGTACTCCGGTTTGCTCCCCCAGCAAAATTTCAAAAATCACAAATAATGTTAGGTAGGTTGGGTTTGGGCGCGCCACAGGCTGCAACTACGCCTTCCCCAGGGGAGGCGGCCCAGAGTTTCCCGATAGAAAGGGATAATAAACTGCAACATTCGTAGTTGTACTCTCTCAAAGGTCAAGGTCATTGCGCTTAACCATGTTCTGAAAACGTTTTGCGCTCTATCTAAAAATTAGCTGATCCTATTGTGATAATGTTTCGCTTGCAGATAGTGGCCTAGCAATCCAACGATATTTTTGTTGCGATAACACCTGCAAGAAAATTAACACTTTTGAAAATGCTTATTTTTCGGCTATGTGTGTGAGTGTCTTGAAATACATTTGAATGGCCTGCCATTTTGCTTTTCTTCATATTCAATGTTGATTGCGCAAATAAAACATGCACTAGCAGTAACAATCAAGAAAGAAAGAAACAACAAAGACGACGATGACAGCGACGACATCACAATCATCAACAATTATCAACAACAATAGTAACAACAACAACAACAAAGACAACCACTTAAGTAGAACAAAGGAGCCATCCTATCACATCTTTAAAAACGGCAATATTGGCTTTTTTTTTTTACAAAGCAATTTCCCAAAACCTTCAGCTCAAGAATGAAAACAAAATTATGTGAAACAGCAGGAAGTCTTCCCCCCTTTGAGTTTGGCTGATCGCATTTTTGAGGTGATTTAGATTGTTTATTGTTTATCGTTCTTGGTTTCAACTTCAATGACAACAACAGCAGCAGCAACAATAAAAATATCAATATCAATAATATCAACGCCTCGCAGCCCATTAAACGAAGCAAATGAAGTATAACGGCGAGAATAATATGTTTATAGCTGTTCGCATTTTGTAAAGTTAATTTTAGTGGAGTAGGTGTATTTCACAAAACGTTATTTGTATCACCGCCTTCAACAACTATCACTCACAACATCTCAGTGCATGTAACCTTCAGCTGTCTGTTCATGACGCAAACTAAGAGGGGTGTGGTTGGGGTGAGGTTGAAGCGAAAACAACTAAAAGTTTTCGTCTGGCATTATTTGCGCAGCGCTTTGACTTGAGGAGATGTATTACAAATGCTGTTGGTATTACCTCCTTGTGAAAAGTACCACAGCATTGGCAATTCTTTCACCCCTCAACTTTGCATGACCCAAGCTTTGAGCGTTGTGATGAGAAGAAAAACAAATTGAAGAAGTAAGCAAGAACTACAGAAAGTCGTCGTCTTATAGCTGTTCGCATGTCTGAGGCGAAGGAGGGGAGGGGGGGGGAGCGGGGAGGGAGGTGTGCTGGGTGGAATGCGTAAAGAGAAAGATGGGGTGCGCGGGGAGAGGGAGTGACTTGAAAAGATGTTGTACACAAGAAATTGATATCACCACCTTCAAGAGAACAGCGCAGTTAGCTTGCAAATTCCCAACATCATTAAAGCCTGGAGTTCTAAAACTGAAACAGACTTAAGGTAAACTGCGGGAAGTCTTCGTCTTATAGCTTGATAGCATTTGTTTTTGGTGGGTTGTCCTGAAAAGAAATTTTTTTAACCGCCTTTCATACAAGCTTTTTGCGTTCACTTTTCCATGATCAAAACTTGGGTGAAACCAAGAGTTAAACAAAAAAAACCAACACATTAGTTGTTTGCATGTTGGGGTAATTTGACTTGAAAAGATGTATTACAAACGAAATTGGTAATATCACCTTCAACAACGTCACTTCGAGCTTGCACATGCCTAAGACCGAAGCCCCGAACGCAGAATTAAGGTTAAACTGCAGGAAGTCTTCGTCTTATGGCTGTTGAAATTGTCAAGGCGATTTAAGTTGTGCAGACATATTACCAAAATTATTGATGGAACGCAGAATGCGCTCCAGGTGTGCAAAATGGGCTCTTCCGCTAAGAGAGGCTCTTGAGTTAGTGTGGGAGCCATTTATGTCCATGTCTGTGTGCGGGTGTGTATGTCGGTGTTTGGGAGCGTGTGTAGGTGCGTGTCTGTATAGATACGTTTAGATGTGTGTGTTTGTGGATATGGGTGTAGATTTGTGTAGAGGTATGTGTAGATGTGGGTAGATGTGTGTGTAGATGTGTGTATGTCTTTCCTGTCTACTCTGCTAAGTGAAGAAGGCGTTCAAGAAAAATATCTGGCCTTGGCTGGGGGTGAGAGGAAGGGGTATGGGGGTATGGGAGGGTGGTGGGTAGCATAATTTCTTCTTCTTCTCCTCCTCCTCCTCTTCCTCCTCCTCCTCCTTTCACTCTCGGTCTCTCTTTATTTTTGAGTATGTCTCTCTTCTCTTTCGCTTTCTCTCTCTCTCACTCACTCTCTCTCTCTCTCTCTCTCTCTCTCTCTCTCTCTCTCTCTCTCTCTCTCTCTCTCTCTCTCTCTCTCTCTCTCTCGGGGTGTGTGGGGTGTGACGTAATTAGACATAGCATACTCAGGATATTAACCACGTCGCCAATTGAATATGAGTGTGTTTGCGGACGGGGATCATCATCAACAGCAGCAGCAACTTTTTTCCCCTCACTTCTTTGTATTCTGGAAATACTTTGAAATAGTCGGAGGGGAGAGCGGGGATCAGAACGAGTCAAATGTCGGTCGGTCTGTCCGTCCTTCTGTCAATTCGTTGGAAGCCATATCTCATGAACCACAGTATGGATTTTGTTGAGTTTTGGTATACAGGTACATCGGATCATGGGCCATCCTTCAGCAGAAGTCCGGTTGTCGGTCAGTCTGTTAGTTGGTCAGTCGGTCTGCCCGTCACTCCGAATTTCACTGTTTTTGTTCAAAGCACACGTTTCCCCTTATGTCAACAGTAACTGAACAGAAATTCATCGTTTTTACTTTGTTAATATTTGAACTACTGTTGAGCAGGTTAAATCATTCGCATTTGTACTTTCTCAAAGTTCAAGGTCATTGTGCTTCTCCATTTTCTAAACAATGTTTTGCTTGCAGATAGTTCCAGTCGTGGCCTATCGTTCCATGTTTTCACGTTGCTTTGTTAGGATAAAGCCGACTCACACCACCGCGAAGAAAATCAACTCTTTTCAAAATGCTTATTTTTCGGTTACGTGCATGAATGTCTGGGAATACATTTGAATGGCATCCCATCTTGTTTCACCCCTCCATCTCTCTCCTTTTTATTTCACACTCCTCTTTTTCCTCTATTTATATTTCCCTCTTTTCTTCTTCTGCTTCTCTTGTTTCCTTTGAAGGTTTATAACTGTAAATGAAGATATCGGACTGATGATCTATGCCATGTCTTGCTTTTGGGAGGCTCGTAAATATCTGATAACGTAATTAAAAGCTAATTTATATATCGATGCTGTCTAGACTCTCCCCAGGATTTTGTCTTGCGGTGTTTCCAGAAACTTCTAGACTGTCTGGTCTGAATGGCTGTATTTTGCTGTCGCTCTTGCCCTGGGTGGCGCCGCTCCAGATGATTGATGTCTTTGGGAAGGAGATGCTTTAGAGCCTAAGATAATAACCTTGAAACTTTTAGTAAACACCGACACCTTGAAGAAGAGGAGGAGCGGGTGGAGTAAAACATGATACAGAGTTAAAAAAAGAAAGAAAAGTAGTAATAGTATGAAAAAGAAGAAGAAGAAGATGGCGACGTCGACAATGAATGATGATGATAATGATAAAAACGTATATTGTTCAGGAAAAAAGAGGTCTAATTACCGAAGCCAGCACTGCTTAACAATGAAACCGGGAAGTAAAGTTTACACTAGTTTAGTTCATGCTGGAGATCGCGCACGTCCTTGGCATTTTTCTGTACCCACTTAGCCTTTGTTGGACTGCATGCAAGAAATAGATGCTCCTGTGTACGCGAATGCAATGGGGCTTATCTCTCCAGAAATCACATGTACATGTATCCTTCGGGAATCGTCTGTGTTTAGACTCAAGTCGGCGGATCATGGATGTGGGCCGTAAACCACTTTCAGCTGCATTTTAGAGTGCATGGTGTTATTTAAACTAAGTGTATAAGATTGCTGAGCTACGCGAGAAAAAAGTTGTTTTTTTCCCATCTCCGCCCCTGCCTCTCCCCACCTCCATCACGGCCCGTTCACTTACTTTTTTTTCCGTCCATCTGCCCTGACTCAATCTCTCTATTCACAGACGGTGTTTTTCTACTGATTTTCTTTGAGAGAACGAAAAGAGAGATACAGATGAATTGTAAGCACTGGAGCAGGGATATGTGCTTTGGGAATCATTCATCACCTCGTGATCGCTCTTTAAAGAACCCCGTCATTATCATTATCATCATCATCATTACCATCATCATCATCATCATCATCACCACCATCGCCATTAATAAATCGTTGTCGATATCATCACATAATCGACAATCTCTCTCTCTCTCTCTCTCTCTCTCTCTCTCTCTCTCTCTCTCTCTCTCTCTGTCATTCTCTCTCTCTCTCATTCTCTCTCTCTCTCTCTCATTCTCTCTCTCTCTCTCTCTCTCTCTCTCGCTCTCCCTCTCTGTCTGTTTCTGTCTCTTTCTCTGTATGTCTGTCTCTCTCTCTGTCTGTCTCTCTCTCTGTCACGCTCCCTCCCTCCCTCTCTCTCTCTCTCTCTCTCTCGGGTGTCTAAACATTATTAATTTTAATGCGGTTCACACTATATATCAAATAAGAAGCGACGGAAACTGTGTATCAGCCATACCGGGACTCAAAATGCTATTGCCTTGTCGCTGTTTTCTGAAAGCGTTGAAAACGAGTTCACTCAATAAACCCTGGCCCAGTACCCTAGAAAACTGGGTCAGTGGTTCTTCAGCCATCAACCCCGTTTCGCAGACTTTCCAATTCTTTCTCCCCCTTTCCCTTGAGCCGTCCTCGCCCCCATCCACGCAGTATATAGCTTCTCTCCCTTCCATGGCTGTCCCAGCTAATGCCCTAACCACGTTAAATGTATACTGAATGACACCAAAGTCTGTTCTCCTTCTTTCTTCCTTCTTTCTTTGTTTCCTCCTTCCCACCCCCTATATATTCCACCATTATACCCGCGCGCGCATTAATATACATGTTATTTTCTCTATTTCCCCGCACTCTGTCCCTCTGACCACCTTCTCCCCATCCGCCCGCATTCTTTTCTCCCCAGTTTTGCGTTGCAGCCAAAAGACGATAAAACGATATTCCAGAGGAACTGTATTCTGTGTGTCACAGACTGCCATTGCGCATGATCATACTTATGAACGCCACTGGTAATAAACGATAATATTATACCAGAAGAACTCTTGTGTTCTATGTGTCGTAAACTGCCCTTGCGAATGACCGTGCGTAACAATGAAGCTGTCTGGAGTGTCTGCGATTATGATGCAGGGTATTTAGTATTACTGGTTGGGTAATCCCCTGCCTTGACTTTCATGAGCACAATGAAGTCCGAAAGATCGAGTTTAGCTACCTAAAGGCAAAAAGTTTCAGAATTCACCTCCACCTCCATGCATCCACCTCGTCTTCTTCTTGTTCCATCTTTTTGTTTTCTTCTTTTTATTCTCCTTTTCCTGTTCGTTCTCCTCCTCCTTCTCTTCCTTTTCTTTTGCAGATAAACGTTCAAGGTCAAAGAGAGAAAGAGATCGAGTTTCGCAACACAAACAGCGGAAATGTTTGGAATTGTGTCCCTTGCTTCGTCTGCTTCGCCTCCCGATTTTCTACTTCTTCATCTCTTCTTCTTCTGTGAACAGCCGTTAAATAAAATAATTGATTGGATTGAATTATTTTTTCTTCTATCTCGTCTTCTTACTACGGACAGCCAAGGTCAGAGAACTCACCATAGCCTCACGCTGTGAGTTTCGGAGGCTTGTGGAGTGAAGGGGTCACGGCGACCCGTTGTGTGCGGAGTATCAGCGATTTTGTAGGTCTTTACTTGATCACACTTGTGTGCCTCAGCAGTCTTTAATACGCATTGTGTGCTTTGACTACATAATTGCCTCAGTTCATATTTGATTACTTCAAGCCAAGCTAAGTGAAGTCAAGTTTTTAAAAAAAATCTTTTTTTATAATATAAAAGGAATATGTTCGTAGCCATATGTGCAAAGAGAGTTTTAAGAAAGAAAAAAATATAGCCCATCGGTGCAAGGAGACCGATACGTAACTTTTTGTTTCCTTTAGGGAAGAGTATTCTGTTCATGAGAAGAACAGAAGGCTTGAGTCATTCAAGAGAAGTACACAGATTAATTGCGTATTGAGGTTCTCACTGGCCCGCAACCCGTTCTACATCTTGTAGTTAATCAGAAGCGGAAGCTCCTATCAGTTAACACTCACGGAAATCTAATATAACTATTTCTCAGCCTAGTACTAACACTTGCACTACACTTTCAAAGCTCCTTGAAACGAGTCAAGTGTCAAGAACGTCATCGTCCTTGAAGGATGAACCTTCACACGTAAACGGACCCACTTTGAACACGCCCCCTCCACTGATCCTTTTAAACATTCACAGTGAATGTTACCCTAGTGAAATAAAGATTGCGACAACAAACAAAAAAATAACCCTTTGGAAAATATAGTTATTTTGTATCACTAAATTCCGTGGGTTTTGTGCCTTTTAATAGCAAACTGCTAGCCAAAATTCTTGAGCTAAAAATAGCATTTATCCAATCGGTAAGAGACAGAAACCATTTTTTAAAAAAACGTTGCTCGGTAAGGTTTTTCATCTTAGGTTGATAAATAGATCCTTCCCCTACTCCAGACACTAAAGACGCACTCTTGAAGCCGCTTAGGGTCTAAGGTGACACGGTTATGGTATTGGTATACCGTTAAACAGGAGAAATCACTCCCCACCAGAACAGAAATGGAACATTCAAATTGTTAGCGGTTAGTTTGAGCAAAAGGAAAGCCCACTGGATCATGGTGTAATAACAATGCGAATCTTAGGGTAAACCCGCTTTCGTCAACGCACAAAAAAAGGTGACCCCCAGCCTTCGAATTGTGGAGCCCTTTCAGTGAAATTGAAACGCGGACCAGCCCGACATCTTTCAATGTGTGGGATGCAGGAAAAGATAGTTATGTTCCCTTGAACAGGACCCTGCAATGCGTGCCCTAAATATCTGTTACAAGGCTGCAGTGGTGTGCCACAGTGCAGAGAGTGCAATAGCCGCTCGACTGTTCACTGCTGGAACTGATAAGGCCTACATTCTTTTACGTTAAAGTGCAATGTTGAAAGTACTTGTTATGCATGAAGTAGTACCATGTTTACTGTCGTTTAAAGTGTTAATTACTAACTTAGCTACGTCACCTACGGATTATACTACCCATGGACCTAAAAGTCCATTGGCTTTAGAGTACTGGGTTATAGTATATCTGTGTATTAAGTGTCACGTTCACAGTCATTTAATTCTTTAAAGTGTTAAATACTAGGTTACATTATCTACTAGATCTAGGTGTCGGGGTCCATGCTTACGGAGTTTAAGAGTCACTTTGCTAGGCCCAATTATTTTCTACTCTATTACATCTTACAAAGTTCCACGCCATTCTCATATTCATTTGTCAATAGATAACTTACTTAACTTGCTTAGTATGTATTAGGGACTTTGTTCAAAGTCATTTGACTCTAAAATTACTTTATTAAATTACTGGACGTATTAAATTCATAGTTGGGTTGTATTAAACGTAAACTTACTTGTCTAAAGCACTTGATTCTTATCACTTTCATAGTGCTTTGACTTTAAATTACTGGCTGAAATTACTTACGACATATTAAGTAGCATGGGATTATAACTTAATAATTATTACTTTAGTTACCTACTAAGTATTAAATACCAAGTTCGTGTTTCTTTGCTGTACCATTTGTAGTATACCTACTTTGATTGTTCAGTTGCTTCTTTTTGTGTCTGTGTAGTGATATGCTTGTCATTAGTACAGCCCAAGAATTATACGGTTTGGAGCATGTGGATTTGGCTTTTAATGACGCACATAATAGTTTCTTTTACGCGCCGGTTTTATTGACCGAAATGCCGTAAATCTGGAGTTGTTAAGGCACTACTGCACTTCTTAAGTCCTGGATAGTGCACTGGACTAGACAATATCTCTTACCAAACATATGAAGCCCTCTGTCATCTCAATTTTTTTTAGTTTGTCCCTTTTTCTGACACACATTCATAGCTTG
Organism: Oncomelania hupensis; assembly: GCA_036898135.1. Lineage (NCBI taxonomy): Eukaryota > Metazoa > Mollusca > Gastropoda > Littorinimorpha > Pomatiopsidae > Oncomelania > Oncomelania hupensis. The sequence continues at coordinate 141,901,712 of CM072511.1, read as the reverse complement.
ACTAGATCCTACTGTAAAAACTCTGGCAGGAAAGATGGTCCAATTAAGCCAAAACAATCGTTTTCAAACTTTACTAGATCTGCCTTATCCTTTGCCTAACTTAGCTCCCAAAGAAAAAGAAGAAACTGTGATAGCTCGAGCTCCCACACAAGAAGAAAAAAACCTGTGATAGCTCGATTGCATATTGGACACCTATGTAACTCGTGGTTTTCTTCTCAGAGGGGAATACCCACCTTGGTGTCATGGCTGTGATAAGATATTTTCGATTCGTCATTCTTTAATCGAGTGCTCTGATTTGATTAAAACGAGAAACGAATTTTTAACAATCTGATTTAAACAAGATTTTTAGATAAGTTCAATGTAGACGGGTGTTTAAATATTTAAGAGAGACAGGATTTTGTTAAAAAAAAGATTTAAATAGTTTTTTTAAATATTTTTAAATATTTAGGAGCCATTGTATCAGACAATGGGTCCAGACAGGAAGTCCTCTCCAGGATCGCACAAACAACTGCTGCCCTGACAAAGTTGAAGCCCATTTGGAAAGGTACATTCCAAGGTAAGGCTGCAGAGTTCCCTTGTCATCTCCATCTTCATATACGCTTGCGAAACATTGACCCTTGTAGCAGACCTAGAACAAAGAATACAAAGCATGGAGATGGGATGCTACAGAAGACTTCTGGGCATTTCCTATACCCAGCACATTACCAATAATAAAATCCGACAGACCATCACACAAGCCATTGGAAAACACGATAACATGTTCACAGTGGTGAAGAAGCGGAAACTCCGATGGTATAGCCGCGTCACCAGAGCATCAGGCCTTGCAAAAACCATCTTGCAAGGCACGGTACAAGGAGGCAGAAGAAGAGGGGGTGGGGGGCAGAAAAAGAGGTGGGAAGACAACATTAGAGAATGGACTGGCTTGATACTGTACGAAGCCACGAAGGTTGCTGAGGACAGAGAAAGATGGAGTAGGCTGGTTAAACGATCATCTGTGGTGCCCCAACGACTTTCGAGTTACGGGATAGGATAGGATAAGATAATAAAACAATCTATGACAGTTTGTTTAAATTTTTCAATTAGTTTTTAATAGGAAGCTAAAGATGCATTGCTATAATTCTTGGCGGGCAAAGGTTTGAAAATTGGAGATATCAAACAAAGTTTATGAAACTTGTAGAACGTTGTGTTGGAATCAAAGTCGAATTTAGAATTAAAGTATAACCTTAACCCTTTTCCCCCAAATTACAGGAAGAACGTATCGGTTGTTGCTGTAATGGAAATGTCTATTTGGCATGTTGATTTATATATTATAGTAACCCTTTCTCTTATTATTTTAAAACACGAAACTGAAAGGCCCTCATGCTGTTATAATAAAATGTTAGAGAACGCATGTGTTACTGTTGTAATCCCTTCTAGCTCATTACGATTTTGGATTATGGAGATATTATGGAGAATTTTGGATTATGGAGATATTTCTAAAAAAGAAAATCCTTTATTATTGGCAACAATTGCACAAGAGTATATTCATTTGTATTCTCAAAATTCGTTACAAATATATACTGATGGATCAGTTTTAGACAACGGAAATGTTGGTGTTACACTCTGTTTGATGATGGTGTTTTCTATCAGTATCTGATTCAGCCCCGATGCTTGAATTCCTGATAGTTGTGTAACTCAGATTCGTTTATTCACACAGCCCGTCCAAACAGCGTACAAGTCACAAAGTCGACGTATGAAGTTTTCCACTTTTATTCAGCACACATCAACAACTGCATACAATTCTCAACTCAACTCAACAACTTTCACAGCAACTCTCCAAATCACTATCAACAACTTTACTCTCCCAACAGCGACTCGGCACACGATTAAATAACCTCTCTCTTTTCTGGAACAATATGGTACATGGTAGAAATGACGTACTGCCACCAATCGAACTAAAGATCGTCATCACTGGCTTACGTCATTACACATTTTCTCTACTTCCGGGAACATTCACGACCTTCGATATCCATCCGGAAATTTCTATCAAGAGTAAACACGCAGATCCAGAAACTTCGCAAATTATCAACGTTATACAAAGCCTCTCCTAACAACAATGCAAACTCAAATCAAAGGTAAATAAACTCCATTATTGAATACTTTGCAAATCGAAACGATTAGATCTATCGTACGCGCTTCAGCCATATTATCATTCGCGTTTCAACGTAACATAACCCCCCACTCAAGAAGAAATTTACCTAATTTCTTTCAACAACGTTGAAACGTAATGCACAAACAAAGTACAGAATTAAAACTTACTTCAGACTGTCTCATTTACTGTCAATGTTCTCAGTTTATATACACAGAGTCCATGTTTTTCATCCGCAAGTCTTTCTGGATACTGTCAATGTTCACAGTTCATTTACACAGAATCAAAGTTTCTCATCTGCAAGTCTTTCTGGATACTGTCAATGTTCACAGTTCATTTACCTATCAACGTTTTTCATTTTCAAGTCTGTCATTACCAATATTCTTAGTTCGTCCACACAGTCAATGATCTTTCATCCGCAAGGAAACGTCGCCCTCGTCAGTTGCGGTTGTCATCGGCCCAGGGTCAAAGACGACGATCACGTGGGTTTTCCTGGAGTCAGTGCATCCTCCGTTGTCTCCTTCTTCCGTCGGATGTCCGACGCAGTCGACGTTGTCAGCTCCCAGGATGCACTTGCTGGGTCTCACGATCAGGTTGGCTTCTGCGGGACGGTGGAACAGCTCCCTCAAGGTCTGCAGATGCTCCTTCCAGGTCTGGGTGTGGACTTCATGTTCGACCAAAGTCGTAGAGCCTGGGACATCACTGAAGCTATGGGGAAATTCGCCCATAAGGTCCTTGAGCTCCAACTTTTGACCTTCCGTCAAGCTCGGCCCTAGCTTAACATCACCGATGCCCTCTTTGCTGTGGAAATCTCCCAGTTCCAACAGTTCCTCGCTGTCAAAGCTGTTGTCGGTCACAGCTGCTGTGGCTGCGTGCACAGTCTCTGATGGCCTTTCCACGTACAGCTTAAGGAGGTTGGCGTGGTATATCTTGGAATGCTGGCCGACCTTCACCTTGTAGTCGTTGATTCCCACCACGGTCTCCACTTCGTACGGGCCTTTCCACTGCATCAGCAACTTATTATGATCAGTAGGTAGCAGCACCAGCACTTTGTTGCCAGGTTTAAACTTCCTGTTCACAGCCCTACGATCATAATAGTGCTTTCCACAGTCCTGGGACTTCTTCAGGTTTTCTCTGGCTATCTCGAGAGTCTGCTCCAGCTTCTCTCGTAGCTCAAACACGTACTGGTAACTGTTCTTCACCTCTGGGGTGTCCACTTCTTTCGTCCACAGTTCTTTTAGGATGTGCATCGGCCCTCGGATGGTTCTTCCGTACAGCAGCTCGAACGGAGAAAAGCCGGTGGACTCCTGCGGTACTTCTCTGTAGGCGAAAAGTAGGGCGTTGATGTAACGATGCCATTGTCTGGGCTGCTCGCTGCACAGTTTCTTCAGGGTGGACTTCAACGTAGCATTGAACTTTTCGACGAGCCCGTTGCACATTGGATGGTAGGGTGTCGTAGGTAAATGCCGGATGCTCAGCAGTCTGTTGACCTCCTTCATGCAGTCAGAGACGAACTGCGTCCCGAGGTCTGTCAGAATTTCTTCAGGCACTCCAAGTCTACTGAACATGTCCACCAGTGCCTCTGCTACAGTTTCAGTGTCAATCTTCTTCAGTGGCACTGCTTCTGGGTACCGAGTCGCATAGTCCACTAAAGTCAGTACCCATCGATGACCTTCTTCACTCGGAGGTCTTATTTCGCCGATTAAGTCTAAGGCCACCCTCTTGAAAGGTCGGTCGATCAGAGGCATCCTCTGCATAGGCACTTTCGGGACCCTTCCTCGAGGTATGGTCTTCTGGCAAATGTCACATGACCGGCAGAATCGGCTGACGTCCGCATGAAGTCCTGGCCAGTAGAACACCGCCTGGATTCTATCCGACGTCTTCTTGATACCCAGGTGACCTCCCATGATTGAATCATGCGCTACTTCCATCACCTGGCGCCTTAGGGGTAACGGTACCAAGACTTGACGCAGTGTTTTCCCTCCGTTGACCCTCGGGTGCTGGAAGATTCGGTACAGGATCTTGGCCTTCACCTCAAAATAGACCGTACCACTGCCTTTGGTCACGTGGTCTTGGCGGTTCCTGTACTTGTTTAAAGTGCTATCAGCTTCCTGGAGCTGGATCAGCTTATCTCTGTCCACGATGGCAGCTTTGGAGTTGTCGGCGACCTTCAGTGGCGTAGACATCTTGTCTCTCTTGGCCTGGGCCCTGGTAGTAACAGCACCGACGATCTCTGGTCGGCAGGGCTGAGCCGGAGTAACCACATTGTCCCGTAGCAGCTCTGTAAGGTCTCCATCGGGAAACGGCAATGGATCCTCCTCCACAACTTCGACGTGTTGGGTTGAGGCAGGACTCCATTCTGGATCGGGGTCGTCGGGTCGTCTCGCGCCATCGATGTTCCCGATCATCAAATCATACAGCGGCTTCTTCAGGCAAACCGCTTCGACTTCGCCTATGTAGAAAGGGGTGTTGACATGAATTTTTGCAACTGGCGCTTTCACACATTTGCTGTCGGCCATGAGTGTCCATTTAGAATCGCCAGTGAACTGTTCTTTAGCGATTAGGTCTTCTCTGACGATGACCCCACTACAGCCAGAGTCTCTTAAAACAGTCACTTCATGATTTCCGACGCGTCCCTTGGAAACAGGCATGTTCTGCACGGTCACAGCTGCGCTGGCGACGACGGGGATGGATTTCCCGTTGGCAAGGAGAAGTTGGCCATCGGTTATGCACTCTTGCACGTCCGCGGGAGTAGCTGTGCGCTTGGTCTCACTCGGAAGAATGACGCTCCCGCCGCACACTTGATGGTCAGATCTACTGTTTTGCCGTTGATTGGAGAACCGCCTCTGCCGGTTGCCCGCCGCTGAATTGTCCGTACTGCTCCGCTGTCCGCTACTTTTGTTTTGAGGACAGTTAGCCGCTCTGTGGTCTGTAGCGTTGCAGGTGAAACAGCCCCTTGAATGCCCTTCCCTGGGAGGAGGCGTGGAGTCTGTCTGTCTCTGGCTCGTCTGGCTCCCTTGGACCTGGTTCCCATGGTTTGCAGTCTTCTGAAAATGTTTCGTCGCGCTGGGTGGCCCCAGGGTCTTCCCATGAGCGATGAGATATCTTTCAGCAGCCTCAGTCACATCTTTAAGCGTCTGCAGCTTTTGTTCTTCTAAGTGGGTCGCTAGGTCCTTGTGACAGGCATTGAGAAATTGTTCTTTCACGATCAGGTCATGGAGACTGTCGTAAGACTTCCTTTCGCCTGATAACTCCACCCACTTGTGTAGATATGACGACAGGCGCTCCACAAACTGCTTTGGCGTCTCGTCTGACTTAGGCCGGCATTCACGGAAGCGTTTACGGTAGCCCTTCTCTGTAAAGTTGTAGCACTGCAACAGGGCCTCTTTCAAGACGTCGTAGTCTTTAGCGTCATCGTCCGACAATCTGGTGTAGACGTCGAGTGCTTCTCCCGTCAGAAGTGCACTTAGTCGAATCGCCCAGTCTTGAGGTTGCCAGTTAGAGCTTTTGGCAAACCTTTCAAATCTCGCCAAATAACTGTCGATCTGGTCCTTCCCGTCGACGAAAGCTGGCAATTTTGGAGCCATGTGGTCGCTGACGACTTGTGGCGCATGCTGATTGTTTTGGATACGCGCCAACTCCAGCTGGTACTGACGCTCAGCCTCTAATTGTCTCTCGTCCATCTCTCTTTCTTCTCGGCGACGCTGCGCTTCGAACTCTCTTTCTTCTCGACGTCGTTGCTCTTCTTTTTCTTGACGCCGCTCTTCTAGTTCTCTTTCTTCACGGCGACGCTGCTCTTCTAGTTCTCTTTCTTCACGGCGACGCTGCTCTTCTAGTTCTCGTTCTTGTATTCTCTCCTGGGACTTGACGTACTCCGTCAACTGTTTCCCTTTTAGATTCAGTTGAATCCCTTTCTGCCAGAAGTCAGCCATCTTGATGCTTCTGGAAAGTTCTGGAAAGTTCTTTTCTGGAAAGTTCTTTTTCTAGAAAGTTCTTGACTGTGCTGTACCTTTCTAGACTGTTCTAGAACAGCACGCTTTCTGCAGTAGCGCTGATGCTTGTCACTAGTCGCCTTCGCTGACGCAGGCCCCGCTGTCCTCGTCGTATGCGACGCTGCACCACGCTGGTGTTGATGTATACGCTCCTGTGCTGAAGTAGACGCGACGTCCGCTCGCCGCTCTCTGTAACACTGGCGATGTAGCTCCGAGACTGTCCCTCGACGTAGTCCTGCGGCAGCTACGTAGTCCCGCTCTGTTGTTCGCTCACGAAGCAACTCTTCGGCGACTACACGCCCTTGCAGTCAACCCGAACCTATCGGTGATGTAGTCCCAGTGTGTTGGCCCCTCTCGACGCAACTCGTTGGCGGCTACCCTCGATGACTGCCTCTCGTAACGTTGGCTCGCTTGTTGTAGCAGTTGAACCCTTGGCTATGGCGTGAATCGCGGCTTGACCCCCAAAATGTTACACTCTGTTTGATGATGGTGTTTTCTATCAGTATCTGATTCAGCCCCGATGCTTGAATTCCTGATAGTTGTGTAACTCAGATTCGTTTATTCACACAGCCCGTCCAAACAGCGTACAAGTCACAAAGTCGACGTATGAAGTTTTCCACTTTTATTCAGCACACATCAACAACTGCATACAATTCTCAACTCAACTCAACAACTTTCACAGCAACTCTCCAAATCACTATCAACAACTTTACTCTCCCAACAGCGACTCGGCACACGATTAAATAACCTCTCTCTTTTCTGGAACAATATGGTACATGGTAGAAATGACGTACTGCCACCAATCGAACTAAAGATCGTCATCACTGGCTTACGTCATTACACATTTTCTCTACTTCCGGGAACATTCACGACCTTCGATATCCATCCGGAAATTTCTATCAAGAGTAAACACGCAGATCCAGAAACTTCGCAAATTATCAACGTTATACAAAGCCTCTCCTAACAACAATGCAAACTCAAATCAAAGGTAAATAAACTCCATTATTGAATACTTTGCAAATCGAAACTATTAGATCTATCGTACGCGCTTCAGCCATATTATCATTCGCGTTTCAACGTAACAGTTGGAGCAGCATTTTATATTCCTGATTTTAAAATATCCCGACAATATTTTTTACAGAAAGGTGGTACGATTTTTACAGTTGAACTAATTGCAATTTTAATGAGTCTATCTTTTATAACTGATTTTACTAGTATTCCTTTAAAAATTGCAATATTTTCTGATTCAAAATCAGCTTTATCGGCTTTGTCATTTTGGTTTAGTAAGGAGCGACAGGAACTGTTAACAGAAATAAAGCTTTTATGTCATCAAATCATTACCAGGGGATCGGATATTTCATTTATTTGGATACCTAGTCATTTAAATATATTAGGAAATGTCATTGTTGACCATTTAGCAAAGTGTGCTGCATCTTCGGACGAATCCATTAAATTATTTGTCAACCTTACAACAAATGAAATTAATAATCAAATAAAACGATGTGCTTGGAATCAATGGAATGAGAAATACAAGCAAGAGGTCATTGAAAAACATTACTTGGATAATTCACCCGTATCAAATAACGTTATATCTATTTCAAAATCTTTTTATATTAACAGTTTATTTCACAGACTAAGGCTAAATGCTTGGCGTGCTCGTTTCATAAATCCTCCAGTTCTTTGTAATTGTGGTATATTTTTTAATGTAAATCACTTAATATTTGAATGTCAACAAAACTATAACCATTTTCAGCCTTTACTCATTAGATTAAATAAATTAAAGCTACCTATGTCAATCTCAAGTATTGTATATCCAGAAGATCATTCTGATTGGTCATTGAGCTTAATGCTCATAGATTTACTTAGAAGTCATGAATTATTCAATTTTTTCTAAATATCTTCTAACAATTAGTTTAGTAATTGTCTGTTTATTCTTTGTACCTAATTTATTTAATTAAGCATTATTAGTTTCAATAAATATATGTTATTTATTTATTTATTTATTTTTGGATGGAAGGGTGGGAGGGTGGGGGGGAATTATTAATGAATTTGAATTTGTTTTAGTTTTGATTGATTATTTTATCATTTTTCTTTTAGTTTGTTTATGGGGTGTGCGGGGGGAGAGGGAGTTGGGGTGGGTGGGATGGAAGGGGGTGGGGGGTAAGGGCCTGGAGGCCTAACTTCAACTTTCTGTAAGACGCAAAATAACATTTATAAGTACTTCGTTCTTCACAGGTGAAGTTGAAAGTTTTTATGTGTTTTTTTCCCTTTGTGTGTTTCTTAATCAATGAATTGTTACAAGGGAATGAATGTATGTTGTTAAAAGTGTATGTTAGTAGTATGATGATTTCTATAGTTTGATTAATTAATTCCTTAATTTGGAAAATATCTATGATGTTCGCATGTTAGATTTTGTAAATTGTTTATGTTACATCAGTACAACTTATGTTAATCTGATGAATAAAAATTGATGCAACAACAAAACAACAACAAAGCTCATTACGATAATGAAAAATTAATCAAACCCGCTATATATTAACAACCTTCACAATCACCTTACCTTAAAACAAGAACAACAACAACAAAACATTGATAAATGTTTGGCATACTTATAGGGGTGTCGGATAGCGCAGTGGTCGGAGCACTCGCTACTGTGTCGCAAGTTAAGCACCGTCCAGTGCGGTTAGCACTTGGATGGGTGACCGCAAAACGTGAAGCGACAAATAACAACGCCCCCAGTTGACTCAACTGTGACTGACTGACTGGGGAAGGTAAAGCAGCGAGGGAGAGAGGTGGGCATCACCCTCATTACGCTGGCCCAAGATTAGTGTGATCTCCAACATCACGCTCCCCTACGGCCACAAGGCTATGGGACCACTTTTACATTTACCTTTTTTACTCATTTTAGGAACGGTTCTGATCATACGAACACAATTAGTTTGAATATTCTTTGTTGTTTAGCGTATAAACAAAAAGTAATTTATGATTGGTAAAAAAGGCTTGTTTGCTTGCGTATCATACTTAACCTGAGTAGTATATTATATTACTCTTTAGTTTTGTATGTACATTTATAAAGCAGATGACATATTGCGAATTACAAAGACATTCTTTTTAGAAAACAAGATAATTTATTGCTAAGCAAGAGATTGCTATTTCATTTAACCAGATAGATAGATATGTTGTGCTATTTTATTTAACCAGATAGATATGTTGCAAGTAAGGCAAAGTCGTTTAGCTTGAAAAAGCAAAATCAACATGACTAAAGCAAATGATTTAATTGCTTTGGAGCACAATGTGCATTCCTCAGGCAGTTGATATATTGCACTTGGAGCATAGTCATTTAAGACAAGATGATATGGTATACTTAAGGCAAGGTCGTCTAAGACGACAAGATAAGTGTGCTGATTTCAACATACGAGGCTTTGCTCCACACATCGCCAGACACCAGCTTCGACATACTTAACACGATGGGACAGTCATGTAATGAAAACGCAGAGTGGCGTGAAACTAGAAAAGCTCTTAAAAACATTGTAGAGATTTGGTTTTAAAGTTACATCACTATTCTGTTTGAGTAAAGTTATAAATACAGTGTTGTTTGAGTACTGTGGACATTACTTTGTGTGTGTGGCTAGAGTTCTAAGGGAACGGAGTGTATGAAAAGGGAGTGGAAAATGAAGTGGAAATAGAAAAAGAGTTAAAACTAGATTTTGCAAAGTTAAGTTGAATGCTGGTGGGAATTAAAAAACAAATGTTGCCTTGCGGGGGGGTGGGGGGGGGGAGAGAATAAAAACGTATTGAGCAAAGCTGCCAGCTTAAGACGTTCACGCGATTATCTTTCCTTTTCTATCGTGTTCGGTGGGAGGAACAGAACGTTTCAACTTTAATTTTTGTTTCCTAGTGTTTTAACGAAAACAAGTCTAAACTTTTAAGTTGAATTCAAAATTAAGCTTACTCGTGGTTTAAGAAAGAAAATACGAATAATTATAAGTGAAACGGAGCGTTGATCTTTTATGTCTTTCTCAGGATATCTCGCCACAAACTGCCCTTTGTTGGTTCTAGATCTTTTTCTGTCTTTGGACCAACTGCCTGGAATTCATTACCACTTTCTCTCACACCATACCGAATATCAACACCTTCAAAGCAAACCTCAAAGTTAATTTCTTCTCTAAAGTCTTCTCCTGATCTGTTCTGTCTTCAAACTGCTTCTTCCGTATTGCCTCATCTTTGTGTGTGTGTATGCTTGTGTATGTGTGCATTTGTGGGAAATCACTTTGTGTATTACTGCCGCCTCTCTCCCAGTCCACCTTTGATTTTGCCTGCTCCATGCCATTTATATTTTATATGTATTTTACTAATGTTTAATGAGTGTGAATGAGGGAGGATTTGCTTTCAACTGTTTCTTTCTAGGAAGAGCGCCTTATAAATATTATTATTATTATTATTATTATTATTATTATTATTATTATTATTATTATTATTATTATTATTATTATTATTATTATTATTATTATTATTATTGTTATTGTTATTATTATTATTTTTTTTTCATAGTATTAATATTATTAATATTATTATTAAATTTCATTGTGTAAAAATGGGGACAATAAAATCGTCTTGTATCTTGTATCTTAAACTTGGATGGCTTTATATTCGCTTCATAACGGCTGGTTTAAAACGAAACATTTATTTTGGGACCTACATTTTTGTGGTTGTTGTGTGTTTCCCCGAAACTGTACTTTTGGCTTTAAACGTTCAAAAAAAGGTGTGTTTTGTAAACTTGGTTTTTTCCTTTAAAAAAAAAAAGAAAACTTGTGATCGACAGACACCTTTGTTTTAACTTAACATAAATTTAGTCAACAAACAAACCAGATATTAATACAAGGCAAAACACCAGGGCGCACAAAAGCACAAGGCTTAAATAAGTGGTACCCAAATTTTTGACAGACACCTTTATGGTGTAGTCTCACGTTCTTTCTTCACAAAGCAATTTTTTTGTATGTCGCTTTTCTGCTCCAACGAGATCCACTGTCTGGCATGCATACAGAAATGCATTTTGTTACTCAGAATACTTAGAGTGCAGTTTTGCAGCCAAAAAATGATGAGACAAACTTTCTTCCATTTGACCGATTCTCCATTCGCTTAAAATAGATATTTGGGTCAAATATCGACTCTTCGTCCGTGTAGTCTCATGCTATTGGCTAAAAATAGACATGTAGGTCAAATCTCGACCCAGTTTATCTCGCCCTTTCATGTCTCTCGTTAGTTCTCGTGTTTATTGATCTCTCTCTCTCTCTCTCTCTCTCTCTCTCTCTCTCTCTCTCTCTCTCTCTCTCTCTCGCTCTCTCTCACTCTCCCCAGCTCCCCATCCCCTTTGATTTTAACTTTGCGTCCCCCGAGTGCTATAGTTGATCGCAATGATTCTTTATGGTTCTCGGTCTCTCTCTGTCTCTGTCTCAGTCTCTCTGTCTATGTCCCTCCCTCTCTCTCTCTCTCTCTCTCTCTCTCTCTCTCTCTCTCTCTCTCTCTCTCTCTTTCTTTCTTTCTGTGAATAGAGAGTTCCGATCTCTCTCTCTCTCTCTCTCTCTCTCTCTCTCTCTCTCTCTCTCTCTCTCTCTCTCTCTCTCTCTTTCTGTGAATAGAGAGTTCCCATCTCTCTCTCTCTCTCTCTCTCTCTCTCTCTCTCTCTCTCTCTCTCTCTCTCTCTCTCTCCCTCTCTCTCTTTCTGTGAATAGAGAGTTCCCAACTCGATAATGGGAAAAGGTAGTGGTATGAAAAGTTTCCTTACTGTGTGAATCTACTTGAAAGGATATTTGAAACCACGGGTTGGGGAATCCCAGTCTGAGGACAACACAGTACGGCGAGAAAAGAGTTCGTACTGCGAATGTCCATGCTGGTATTCACGAGTTTACGGGAAATGGTTACATTCTAGAATGGTCTGAAAATCTGAAACGGTTGGATTTATTTGGTGCAAGCCATTTCCGGTCTCAACAAAATCTGCCGTGATTCAAAGGAATTGTCCATCGCTCTCTGAAGTAATTTATGTTCATGGCGACTTTAGCAAAGGCTGAAAAACGATGGAAACATGAAAATGACTATCTGTTAAATTTTTTAAATGGCACAAAGGTTCCTCATCCTGCCTCGGTGCCCTCATCGAAGTGGATTGATGACATGTCTTGCTGGCCACCTGTCACATATCCCAACTGTGCAACATCTTCAACTATCTCGTTTTATCCGAGGGCGTTGACGGTGAACAGATGGAGAATTATAAAGGACTAGAATCTTATAGTGTGAAAGATGCACGATTAGATCACACAATTGGGTCCATGCACTTTAATCTCAGGACTGATCGCACGAAGCAACCGATGGCACGTTAAAATTAGTTCCATATTGCGGAAGTTGGTTTTCGCTGCGGCTCGCTCATAGGCCTCGATCTTTGCTTGTTTTGTTCATAACAACTGCTTGTGCAGTTGAAATGGTGGCTCACACGTACATTCTTTCCTCGTGAGAGGTTTGTGATCAAAACATTCTCGTCCTAATACTTCTTGTAGCTTTTTTCTACTGTTGCTGCAGCCTTTAATAGCACAATGAGCACCAGAGCCGTTTGTGTAGCTTCCTTGTACAGTAGACATGTTCTATATAACCGGAAGTGTGTTGCACTCGTCTTCAATTAAAGTCAAAATGGCGGACTCTATTCATAACCATTTGGGAATGAATATAATCATGAATAGGCTTGCGCAGTACTTTTTCAAGGCGTGGAAAAGGAGAGGGAGAGTGGAGACAACCAGAAATGCACGAGTAGAGCGAGGTCAGGCCTGAGAGCGTGTGGGAGCTACAGCAGTTTCAGGGGACATTACATTACATGATTATTGCTTTCGGTCCAGCGGACATTACATTACATTACATGATTATTGCTTTAGGTCCAGCGGACATTACATGATTATTGCTTTAGGTCCAGCGGACTCTTCCGAGCCAAATCAGGACCGGACAACCCCTGATCCGCATCAAAGATCTGTTCAAATAACCCTAGTGATAAAACTGAAAGCTCTCCACCAGCCTGTCACTTTACAATAAAGACATCCCACGCAGGGGACGCTGAGGCCGTACTCTAATTTATCGAACCCCCGTTTACAAAAACAAAATAGAATACAAACATCATTATAAATTATCAACAAAACACATGCATATAAAATGCCCATATTGCTAAATAATAACATCATAGGAAGCCCTAGTGACCACCTGGCAGAAAGCGTCCAATATTCCCTAGCTGATCCAACAGACCTCATACACAAATAAGGAGTCTTGTCCCGGAAGAGTTTTCAAGAAAAAAGGTAGGGTACTGGTCTAGCGAAGAAGATGATAGTATAGCAGATTGATAGAACAGAGCAGGAATGAAAAAGAGCAAATGAGAAAGCGACAGTGGGAATTTAAAGCACTAAATTTCCAGAAAGTGGGGATGCTATTTATACTGAAACCCCCGGCACCCGAACGGGGGATCAGATACACTGTGTCATTGATAGATGTGCATGGAAACAAATGAAACGATTGTGTAATTGTATGAGACACGCAAAAAGGATGTCTTCCGAAAACGGGGGTTCGATAAATTAGAGTATAGCCTCAGCGTCCCCTGCGTGGGATGTCTTTATTGTAAAGTGACTGGCTGGTGGAGAGCTTTCAGTTTTACCACTAGGGTTGTTTCAGCAGATCTTTGATGAGGATCAGGGGTTGTCCGGTCCTGATTTGGCTCGGAAGAGTCCGCTGGACCTAAAGCAATAATCATGTAATGTAATGTAGTATATCTGAGATTGTGTGAGACGCACAAGGTCAGCTGAGTGCTGATGCCTCTGTTTGGGAACAACGGTATCACACATCAGCGGAGGTAATTAAATTTTTTCTCCCCAGCAGGCACATTGTCGAAAACATTGTCGTCATCGCCGTCTCTGTCGTCGAAGTCATCATCATTATCATCATCATCATCATCATCATCATCATCATCATCATCATCATCATCATCATCATCATCATCATCGTCGTCGTCGTCGTGGTCGTCGTCATCGTGGTCGTCATCATCATCACTGTGATCACTGTGACCACTACCACCAACAACAGCAACAGTGAAGTTACATTATCACATGCTTCTAATTTGTCTTTTACGTGACATTTTGTTGCTGTTGCTGCTTCTACAGTTACCACGTTCAATAAAAATTAATAATAATAATAATAATAATAATAATAATAATAATAATAATAATAATAATAATAATAATATTATTATTATTATTATTATTATTATTATTATTATTACTATTATTATTACTATTATTATTATTGTGGAATGTAGCTTTGGTTTACTGCATTTGTCACAATGAATCCACTCTTTTAAAATGTCAACTCCATCCCCTCCGACTCGCACTCCCAAACCCAAATTTTTCTTCCTCTATCCATATCATAGGATAGATAGGGTCCATAATTATCCTTCTCTTCCTCCCTTCCCACCAGCGCCCTATCCCATCCCCAACTCTTTGCGGTGGGAATGACCTTGAGCCACATCCAGACCCGTTTCTCTGTGTCAGCCCCCTCTAACCCACCTCCCCCCACCCCCACTTACCTTTCCTCCTCATACCTCTCCCCTACCCCCTCAATCTCCATAACTCCCGCGCGCCCTGCTGCGAATAAAAATCGGTCGTCATCGATCCGGCCTCCATTAAGTGGGTCAGTGTGTCAGCGGCGCGTGCGCAATACAAGCAGTTGTTTACCGCCCTCAGACAACGTTCCTTTTTACACCCGTCCTCAACAACCACCACCGTCGCTATTGCTATAATCTAGCGGGACCTTGTTTGATCAGGTCGGGGACAACGATAAAATGTACTTCAAGTTTTTATATGTTTTAATTTTTTTTTTTTTAAAAAGATATCCGGGACAACTAAATTTTACTTTCGTGTATTTGTTTTTTCAAAACAAGATGGCAAGCTATTAAAATGTATTTGCAGACATTCGCACACGTTGCCGAAAAAAATACGCATTTTCAAACATGTGAAATTTCTTGGCAGTGTTGTGACGCGGCTTTATCCTAACGAAACAAAAAGGAAACATGGATTGATAGGCCACGATCTCAAGTATTTGCAAAAACAAAAATACTCAAAATCGGATCAGGTCATTTTTAGATACAGCGCAAAACGTTTTTAGAAAACGGTGAAGCACAACGACCTTGAGTAAAAATGATGCATTTCAGTAAAGGTATTTCTTGAGATAATGCATAAAGTGTGTTTCAAACAGAAAAGTTACATTCGGGACGACGGACCGACGCACTGAGCTACTGACCGACAGCCGGGCTGCTACTGAAGCATGGCCCTTGGTCCGAAGTACTTGTACACCAAAACTCAACAAAATCGCTACATCTGGTTTTTTTTAATAGATATTGAGCAGAATGTGTTCAATAACATGGAACTTCGAAACTTTGTCCTTTTACTAGTAAAACCACATATAATTCCAAGCATGAAACAAGGCTCATAGCCCAGGGGACATTTTAGCCAAAAGTATGGGGGAAAAAAGGGGGGGGGAGGGGGAGGGAGATGGAAATTACAGACATTAAAAACGATGAACGACACACAAAAAATTGCTCCATAGGCACCACAAAACAAAACTCTGAAATGTCGAATACCCGTTTTAAGGTTTACATTTGTTCACTATAGAAAGAAAAAAGCATCGCATGGTTCACAGAAGAAGACAAAAAGGAATGCACACTATATAAATAGTGACATAACTCCAACAAAGCGGCTTATATTTAGCAATCTGCTCTTTGATTCAATATTCATCAACTGGTTATATTTAAAGACATTTGATTGAGTCCAAAAGTATTTTCTAAAAAAAAAAAAAAAAAAAAGATTCCTTTGCGGTATAGCACTATTAGAGTGATATTATTATGGCGCGAAAGACAGACCCATAACCTAGGTCATGTTCCTAAATGAAGGTTAGTCAAACTTCTTTCAGTAGTTATTGACCTATGGCTTCCAACGGCCCGACGGGCGGACGGACAGACCAACCGACCGACATTTGGCTCGTTTTGATCCCCCCAACCCTCGCCCACCCCACCCTTCCGACTATTTCAGATTATTTCCAGAGTAGACTGGAAATGTAAATAAAAAAAATTTGGACGTCCTCACCTTTTCTGTTCTTTCTTTCTAGACTACCGCCATCACTGCTGCTCAATGATATGATGCTCTATATATAAAGAGGTTTGTTTGATAATGTCAGGGGCCACAAAAGTGTTTGTCGTTCAGCATTCTCTTTAGTCCCATAAAGACAGTAACTTTTCCCCTCCCCTTAACCCCAAATTCCTTACCACCAATCCGGAGTGTAGAAGTGGCTATTTTTAGACATCGAGTTTGTTTGATAATATAAGGACAACGAAAAGCGCTTCTCGTGTCATTTTGTTAATGTTAAATTAATTATTGAACACATACAAATATCACCAAAGGCCATTTTTGCGAAGTATTTCAAAAATAATGGCCGGTTGTTGTTGTTGTTGTTGCTGCTGCTGCTTTTGATATAATATTGACCATAACCAAAGAATATTAATGCCATTGAAAACAGATCACTTCGGCCAACTCCATACAAATCCTTTTTGTGTTTTTTAACTGTCCTGGGAGGAAATGTAGGCCTTTGGTTTTCAGTGTCCAAAAAGGTGTTAAAATTAAGGATCGAGAATATTTGGGTTAATTGAAATCCTTCTCTTCTTCATCCCCCCTGCCACCCCCCCCCCCCTTTTTTTGTTAACAAAATGTGTTTATTATTGTTTTTTGTTTTTTTAAATTGATGTTGTGGAGACAATTCCAGGCAAGTTTAGGAATCGACGCTGAAGCCTCGGCATATTTAACATCATTGTGCAGGTTCATCTCAGTTCCTCCTTTTTTCTCGTTGTCGTCGTCATATCATCATCGTCAACATCGGGATCATCATCGTCATCGGCGCCGTCATCATCGGCGTCATCATCATCATAGTAGTCGTCGTCATCATTCGTCATTATTCGTCATCGTATCGTCAGCATCGTCTTACGGTCATTGCAGTCAAGCGTAATTTTCTCGTAGCATTTGTTTTTGTTGTCGTAGTTATTCAAAGAACTGGTATTATATTGATTACTCTTTCCATCGTTATTATGTTTGCTTTGCATGGTTGGACATGACCATTCCAATGCAATTTTTGG
Source organism: Oncomelania hupensis (assembly GCA_036898135.1). Taxonomy (NCBI): domain Eukaryota; kingdom Metazoa; phylum Mollusca; class Gastropoda; order Littorinimorpha; family Pomatiopsidae; genus Oncomelania; species Oncomelania hupensis. The sequence continues at coordinate 141,884,392 of CM072511.1, read as the reverse complement.
GATAAATAAAATGGTTGATGTTTTATGTCTTTTGTCTTTTATCTCTCTCTCTTCTCTCCATCTCTCTCTTCTCTCCCCCCCCCCTCTCTCTCTCTTTCTCCACCTGTCATCCTCCCTTCACATCCATCCTTCCCCCATCCTCCACCCCCAACACAAACAACACAAACACGCAAACAAGCAAACAACCCAAGAAATATAACAACATGTATACAATATTTTGTTTTCCATTTTTGCTAGTCGATTTATTCTATTGCGTGATAAATTGCATCCCCTGAGTGTACTGTTTTGAATGTTGTTAATTAGCCTCCATTGAGTACATGTAAACAAATTACTTCCCACGAAATGGTATCGCTGGCACGTGATATGATTCTTCTTCTTATTCAGTTGTGTAAAAAAAGGTAATGGTAAAGGTAATCCCATAGCCTTGTGGCCGTAGGTGAGCGTGATGTTGGAGATCACACTTATCTTGGGCTAGCGTAATGAAGGTGATGCCCATCTCTCTCCCTCGCTGCTTTACCTTCCCCACCCTTAAGAGAGTAGGTAAGCTACTCAGTCACAGTTGAGTCAACTGGGGGCGTTGTTATTTGTCGCTTCACGTTTTGCGGTCACCCATCCAAGTGCTAAGTGTGTGTGTATTCAGATGTGACGCAGCTTTATTCAGTGCCAAATGAATAATGTGACATATTGGTAACTGTTATGTTTGGTGCGTTGTAACAACAACAACAACAACAAAAAACTTGTATTTCTTTTCAACGTAAGTATTTTACCTTTTAACATTCTTACAATCTGTTAAACGTTAATCCGTGAGGGTAAGTGTGTGTGTGTGTGGGTGTGTGTGTGCGTGTGCGTGTGTGCGCGTCTGTGATGGAAGTAGGAAGGGAGGGTGGTAGTAAAACTAATAAGCCTAGATATATCTTGAGATTATTAATCTTGTGTTGATGATGCACACACACACACACACGCACCTACACACACACACACACACACACACACACACACACATATATATATATATATATAATATAATGTATTAAATACATTAGGAATGTTTTCAACATTTGCATCAACGAATCTTTACGTAATTATTTTTATCTGATTAAATTAATTAATGAAATAATTAATGAATTAATTGGCAATGTATTTTGCATAATTTTTTTCAGTTGCGTGCTTAAGTCTCTCCCGCCGCCTCTCTTCCCTTTCCTCCCCCTCCCCTCTCACCCCAACTTTCAAGTTCTACTGTGCGCAAATAATTTGAAGATTAAGTTTTTGGCTGGTAGCAATAAATTTGATGTTAATAATGCATGCTTTTATTGCATTGTTCGATTCCCTTTAAAATAGCTCAGCGTGTTCAGAATGTCTCTCTCTCTCTTTCTCTCTCTTTCTCTCATTCCTCCTCATCCCGTGTCTCAGTGTGTGGCATGGAGACTGTCTCGAGCAGCATGCTGTTTTTGCAGGCTTTTTACCATTACCAGGATCCGGAACATTAAAAATGTGTACCGCATCGTAAAGTCTCTGTTCAAAAACGACATTTTCCTAAATGATGTATGTGTCTGTATGATTAGACTTTGTGAGCTTTCATTTGCCAAAAGGGTGCAGACAAGAAAATTCCCTCCTCCATCCTTTCCACTTTCGTCAAGTCCCTTCCCTTCCCCATTTTCCCCGCTTAACTTGTTTTGGTGACTTTAAATGACTCAATATGTCTGCTAGGAGTTTAACCATCGAAAACTACTGATAGTCAAAGTATTTTTCATATCACAGCCTTTATAATGTATTTATTTATAATAATTAAAATTAATAATAATAATAATAATAATAATAATAATAATAATAATAATAATAATAATAATAATAAATAATAATAATAATAATAATAATAATAATAATAATAATAATAATAATAATAATAATAATAATAATATAATTATTATTATTATTATTAATTATTATTATTATCATTATTATCTTGAATTTTGAGTTTTGCGGTTTGAAAATCTTTGGAAGCAGTGCGTTTGTATTTTATTAAAAAAACGAATTTCACTCAAATTAGACTCCTTGTAATTTACAGCTTCCGTTTGTATTTTATACTTTTGAAAGTGGTGGTGATTGAGGTCAGGATGAGCTTTGGGCTTTAAAAAAAATTAAAAAAAAATTAAAAATGGTGTTCATTTGTTGTTGATTTTTTAAAGCTCCTCTTCCTGCAGATTAAATCAACAACAACAACAACAACAAAATCTAAACAAAAAGCGCAGCAACCTCTTTGATCTTTCGATTGAAAATCTGTTGTATTGATATGGTGTTTTTTGATGTTGGAACATTTGTAGTATTGGCTCATCCACCCAAACCCCTCTCCTCTCTCCAACCCAACTCCCCACCCACACTCCCCCTTTCTGGCCTGCGTCGGCCTATTTGTTCTCTGTTCTCTCTCTCTCTCTCTCTCTCTCTCTCTCTCTCTCTCTCTCTCTCTCTCTCTCTCTCTCTCTCTCTCGTCTGTCTGTCAGTCTCTCTCTCGTCTGTCTGTCAGTTTCTCTCTCTCTCTCTCTTGTCTGTCTGTCAGTGTCTCCCTCCCTCTCTCTCTTGTCTGTCTGTCAGTGTCTCTCTCTCTTGTCTGTCAGTCAGTGTCTCTCTCTCTCTCTTGTCTGTCTGCCTGTCTGTCTCTCCATCTCCTCTCTCACACCCACACGCACACACACACCCACTCTGGTCTGGTTTTTCCCTCTAACTGCTGGTAATTCTGTGCTAAACATCCATATTGAATATCAGTGACCTTTTCAGTCGAGAAACGTGATATGTCAGGGTGGGTTATTATATTACCACGGAAATTGTATATTTCGCACACAGACAAAACATAAAAAATATATGACTATAAAGAGCAAGCATGTAATAGCAATTAGGAACACGCACGCACGCACCCAATCATATAATTATACACACACTCAGACATAACACACACACAAACACACACATACACACACCACTACCACTACCACCACCACCTCCACCACGCACACACGCGCCAACACTTGCTCACACGTATTAGGGTACTCACACACTCCCGTTCACACAGAGAGAGAGAGAGAAGAGAGAGAGAGAGAGAGAGAGAGAGAGAGAGAGAGAGAGAGAGAGAGAGAGATTCGGATGTTTTATTGAAAAAAAGGCCATTGGTCCATTTCAGCATATAAAATAGCATCAACATAGCATCAAAAAAGTTGTTTGAAATTATCAACTATGTAAACGATATACCGACATGGACAGATGATCGATTATATTCAAGAACCAAAGTAAAAACAGACGCAACACGTGATGACAAACAAATGGGCGACTCACACGGACATGCCTAATTCTGTAACATTTACATTACCGCACACAATGACAACGAATAATAATAATATTATTACTACAGCATGCAGAATGTACCCCTCTCTTCAACTCCCACATGTAATGCACAGATTTACTTTCTCTGTCACACAATATATGAAGGCACTATACAAACACTTGAAAATTGAAATTAGCCAACCTCATCACAACAAAACTCATCTCATACGTACAATCGCACATGGAGGACATATATACATACACACATACATACACACATACATACACACACATATATACATACATATACATACATACACATATATACATATATACACATATACATACATACATACATACATACATACACATATATACATATACATATATATATACATATACAAACATATATATATATATATATATATATATATATATATAATATATATATATATATATATATATATATATATATATATATATATATATATATATATATATATAAACACACCAATGAACACCATTTATGCACAGAGGCGAGAGAGGCCTTCCTAACAGTTAACAACACGACAAAATAGCAAAAGCATGTGCATAAACAAATGTAGGGAACATTTTAATGCAAAAAACAAAACAAAACAGGAGACCAGTGTTATTGATAGCAAACACACATAAACAAAAACCGTACATCGTCTACTTCTATATTTGAATTAATCACTGTCCTTTGGCGTCATCATCATCGTCATTATCGGAAACTCTCCCTCTCTCTCTCTCTCTCTCCACCTCCACCACCTCCACACGCGCTAACACTTGCTCACACGTATTAGCGCATTCACACACTCCCATTCACAGAGAGAGTGAGAGAGAAGAGAGATGAGAGAGAGAGAGAGAGAGAGAGAGAGAGAGAGAGAGAGAGAGAGAGAGAGAGAGAGAGAGAGAGAGAGAGGAAGGCCACTGGTGCATACCACATAAAGCTGGTTTGGGAGGCACTGTGGTCTAATGGTAGTGCTTCGGCTTGTGGACCTGAAGGTCCCGGGTTCGAGCCCTGACCGGGCCATTGTGTTGTGTCCCTGGGAAAGACTGTTTACTCCTGTTTTCCTACTCCTTCGGATGAGAGTATAAACCGAGGTCTAGTCTGTGTCGCATACATTATATCATAACGGACTTTAAAGATCCTGACGCTCATGTCCTAGACGGGTGAGTGCCGGTAACAAGAAAACACCCAGCATGCACCTTGGTAAAAAGTGCCATAATAATCAAAATTGATTGTGGGCATAAGAAGGAGAAGAAGAAGAAGAAGCTGCCATCATTTAAAATCATGGGGAAAACGGAACTCCATATTGTGTCTGTCATGCACAAAGTGATATTCTTAGCTCACACTTTTTGCGCATTATGAAGACCCTGATAATGCAGCAGTCAGGCCGAAACGAATAATCTGGTAGCCCCCAACACCTAGCCCACCCCCGTTTGAGAGTGTGGGGAAGGGGTTGGTTTGGTGGCTTCATGGATAGTTCTGTACTGTGGGTTGGGGGTACAGAAAATTGGATTTTTATGAAATGGGGCGTAATTGATGAGTGTAGTTTAGAAGTACTTAAATAGGGGGATGGTGGGTGGTTGTTGATTGAAGGGTAGGTTTGATGAAAGAGTTAATGTTACTATTTGTTTAAATTATTTATTCAAATTGCATTGAGCGACTCTGTTTGCCTAGGGATTTAAGTGATAGAGTGGATTCATTTTGTTCTTTTTTTTCTCTTGCCACTGTGGTCTCAATAGTGTGACAAATAGCGAGCGTTGTGGCCAAGTGGGCTAAGGCGGGACTAACTTGCCTTGTCCACAGGCCAGAAACCAATGGCGCCTGACAGGTGTGGGTTCGATCCTGCATCGGGGCGTTATGTTTCTCCGAATATTATTTACTTTCGACTCGGGCAACGTCTCGGGGTTTTCTCCGGGTACTCCGGTTTGCTCCCCCAGCAAAATTTCAAAAATTTAAAGAATTTCTACATTTCAAAAATCACAACTAATGGTAGGTAGGTTGGGTTTGGGCGCGCCACAGGCTGCGACTACGCCTTCCACAGGGAGGCGGCCCAGAATTTCCCGATAAAAAGGGACAATAAAGCATTAAAATCTAAAAAAAAATCTTTAAAAAAAATCTAAATAGCAGGATGACCGAAAAAAGTTACAATTATGTATTTACCACTAGCACCGTTACAAAGAGAGGCTTGACACCACCTCCAGAGTCTTTGGCATGGAAATAAGTGCGGAGAAGTCCGTGAAAAAGAACAGGAGAACGCAACAGAGCAGCACAGCCTTTATGTTATCGTTTTTTTTTTTTTTTTTAATTGTTTATAGGCGTGTAATGTAATTGAGATAATACAAGGACTAGAAATTTGCCACCGAAATTAAAATACAAAGTTGATAGCCCAAGTAACACGAAATCTGGAACTGAAACACACTTTTCTGTTTATTTTACTTGATGATAAGTTGATGGGAAGAACACGAGAACTCGAAAAGAACACAAAGTTAAGCCTATGTTTGACCTGTTGATAGTGTGAGAAGGTTATAACCAGGTGCTTCTGAAGTTGCTAAAGTTAGTCCCTTGTAAAAAATGGTCAGCGTTGATAATGTTAGTTTGTGTGAACCAAGAAAATGTAAAACATTGGCACGTAGTTCTTTGGTTTCAGATACTACCATACTTATTTAGTATGATATGGTCAGTTTGTTTTTTAAAAGAAATATGGCTATTTTATTTTGGTTTGCAATAACAGCAGTAGCAGCAGTGTGCTGTCTTCACAGCACGCACTTGTTTCTGGTCAATGGATGCCGAAAGCAACACATGGTCTCTACAGAAAGTGCCACAAAGGCTCAGAGCTCAAAACAAATCGGATTGTTGTAAAATAATATTTCCAAGTACGAGATGTATCAAACTGTGCATATTTCTATAGAAAAACGAATGATGGTACGATGTGGTTAAAAAATAGCTGCTTTGTAGCAACCTAAGTAGCAATCAATGACAGCACACTCATTTTGTTTCTCTCAACCGAATGTGGGCCTGTTTATAAAGTAATAGACGGTTATTAAAATGTATACCTGTAATGGTAGTAGCAGAGTCTTCAAGCTGAATGTATTTCTATATCATCTATTTTGTCTATGCCAGATTTGCAATAACAGCCCATGCTACGACTTATAGCTGAATGTATTTCGGTTGTATTCACAGCCAATTTGCCTGTCAGATGCTAGAATATGCTTGGATTACAGCAACAACAACAGCAAGAGCAGTAGCCGGAGTGGTCAGCTGCAGCAGTGGCAGTGGCGATTGATTAGTTGTTGGTCCACTCCCTTGGCCATTTTCTTGACCATTCTCTGCTATCGATTTTCATGGTCTTCGTCCTGCGTAAATACTATTTCATGCTGTACTGATGCAGACCTTTCTGCTCTGAACGAGAGGTAATCTTCTGTGGTTTGAATATCTCTTGCCGTTTTGTATTTTTTTTTATTTTATTTTATCGCCAGTTCATGACTAAAGTCACAGTGAAACTATTTTTAATCCTCGTTAACGTCGTGACAAAAAAGTTATGTTTTTGGTCTTTGTTACATTCACTATAAAACACATTTGTAATCGTATTGAATTCAATAACAAATATTGATATTGGACAGGTGTAGACTTAAGTGATAATCGACAGGTGTAAAACTAAGATTGTGTAGCCTTTGTTTTTGTTATTTAACGTTTGTTAATAAAGTCAATATTAACAGAATTTTCTTTAATCATCTTTATCGTCAGTATGCCGTGCATAGGTGATACGAATAGGTTTAGAATTACGTTTCTTGGGTCTGTTGGTTTAAAAAAATCCAAAAAGATGGTTATTTATTAGTTTATATAATATTGTATAGAACATTATTCATTCTTAGCATCAATATAATTTTTTTTGTCTCATGTAGAACTTATCTTTCGACTCAATGTACGTTCTCTTTTCGTCAGTTTACTTTAAAGGGTTCTCACTTCAAATGAACAGGGCATATAGCTCAATGATTAATTGTATCTTTGTGAATGCGTATGTGTGTGTGTGTGGTGTGAGCACGTGCGTGTGCAGCACACAACAGACAATATAGACATGTTTACTATTGCTAAAGGTTTTGTAACTATGGTTCCAGATCTCTGATGTCTGTGCGTTTAATGAATGGCTTTCCTCTTTTTTGCCTTCGCAGTCCTGACAAGGAGCAGAGCGTTTGTACATGCATGCTATAGTTTTTCCTTATCTGCACAGATGCAGGACATTTGTTTTATTTTTTTTTTTTTGTGGGAACGTACCTTAAAAGTGTAACTATATTCCTTACCAGATCCAGTCACGAAGCATGTGTAAAGACTAATGAGACGCGCTTTACTCTTTGGCAACATTTTCGTTTTCGCCTTTTTTCCCCCATTGAATTTAAAATTGTGTAGCCGGAAACACAATTATAGGCTATATTTAGGACCTTTCGACGAAATTTTAAATTAAAACATGGACCATGAAACTGAATTATGAAAAAGATGTTGTCTCTTTATAAATAAACTTAATGCTGGACTTACTTCGTCAAATAAATGTATCAAAGATGATAATTAAATAGAAAATATTAATTCTTGGTGTACAAAATATTTTCGGATGTTACCTGTCCATGTTCAGGAAAAATATCTGTAGAACGTATTTTGTTTGAATGCCCAATAATTATGTCAATATTAGAAGAACTGGGTATTAATACCAAGACATAGGGCCAATCAAAGGGAGGCATTTTACAGCATCCAGACATTGTTATTATTGTTTATTTTATTTTAAAATCACTAGTTGGTAAATTGTTATAATTCTAATTTGATTTAATGTTATTTATTTTATTTTATTTTTCTTTGTTGTCTAATATCACCTAGAGTGAACAGACATAAAATGTAAATACTGAACTGAACTTTATTCTGGACAAGGGAACTACATTTGGAACCAAATTTTGGACCCTTGAACTTGCATCTGAACTAAATTCTGAACTCTGAAACAAAGTTGTGGACCCTAAGTTGGACCCTAAAGCTATATTTCGAATTAAAATCTTGACTCTGAAACAAAGTTTTAAGCTACAGTTTTGACCTTAAAACTAATTTTTGGACCCAGGAACGAAATAATAGACTTTGTTAATATCCCCAGCAGCCCTATTGCTTGCAATAAGTGCAAACGTGACGTGAGAAAAGTAATTTTATACTCGCCGTAGATTGCATGTGAGAAGGGGAGGAAAGTGCTTAGTGAGATCCAGGTGGATGGAAGTAAGCATGATCCACATTCCCTTGTCTACTTAATATAACGGAAACGAAATATTACTACTGTCGCAGTGTCTGCTAGATGCAGAAAGAAAACAAAATCGTATCTCAGACATATTTACGACGTAACAGAAAAAGCAACTGACAGAGGTGGGTGAGAAGACAGTTTCAACTACAACAAGATGGTAAGCCATTCAAATGCATCTCCAGGCATTCACACACATAGCCGAAAAGAAAATTTCTGGCGGATAGACAGAAAGACATTTGGCTCGTTCTGATCTTTCTGACGGTTTCAGAGTATTTCCAGCTAATTCTAGAAATACAATAATGAGAAGAAAAAAAAAGGGGGAAATGTAAATCAGAAGAGGAGAGGGTGAAAGAAGCTTTATGTTGTATACCTTCTAATGAGAGAGACATTGGGGGTGAAAGTGAATGGGAGAGGGGAAGAGAAGGGGATTCCGCCCACACAGACTTCCGTATTCACGGGGTCAGAGAGGTCATTCTAACTAACTAAGACTGGTAATAGTGATACTGACACACGATCATTAAAATGTAAGAAAGAAAGAACGACATATAACGGAAGACAAACTGACAAACCGGATGGGAGGGTGGTGGGGGGAGGGGAAGGATAAAGAAGGGGGAGAAGAAGCAAAAAAAATAATGCAGGCCGGGAGAGAGAGACAGACAGACAGAGATAGACTGAGAGAGAGAGATAGTGGATTGATTTAACTAAGGGAAAAACAGTGGACATGTGCTTTATGGAAAAATCGGGTTTAATTTTCAATCGGGATGGGACGAGCAATCGATCGCGTTTTAAGGGTAATAAACAGGAGGGCACGAATAGTTCAGGGTCTTTTCATCCATGCCTGCTCACGTCTTAGACTGGAAATTACAGACTCCAAGAGCCCCCGATCCCGTTTTTCAGTAACACACTGGAGCATTGAAACAAGACCGGTTGCAACACAGACACTCTGTATAACCCAAGTCGCAGAGAAAAAAACTGAGTGCTGCCGACATCAGCAAAAATGCGCCACCCAGACCATTGGAGACACAATTGCATGACACCCAAGCTGTCTTCACCTGTTGGCTCTGCTAGCCTGTTTACTTCTCAACGAATTTTAAAACACCACTAAGAGTTTAAGTAGAGGGGTCAATCGGTCACTCGGTGATGGATGACTCATCGAAATTATCCTAATCCATAGCTTTGTTTCAGTTTAGTTTCATCTAAAGGTTTCTTTCTGCGTGCACGCACACGCGCCTCCCACCCAACCTCATCTCTCTCTCTCTCTCTCTCTCTCTCTCTCTCTCTCTCTCTCTCTCTCTCTCTCTCTCTCTCTCTCTCTCTTTTCATCTCTTTCTGTTTATTCTGTCTTTGTTTCTCTCTCTCTCTCTCCTCTCTCTCTCTCTCTCCTCTCTCTCTCTCTCCCTCCCTCCCTCTCTCTCTCTCTCTCTTTTTTTTTTCTTCTTCTTCTTCTTCTTCTTCTTCTTCTTCTTCTTCTTCTTCTTCTTCTTCTTCTTCTTCTTCTTCTTCTCTCTCACAATTATTAGCATTTCTTTGTATTTTTGGGGCAATAAAGATTATAATGCTAATATCCACTGGCTGCAGTCAGACATTTTTCCTAAACCAAAAACTGTTCAAGTTTTGCTTTACGAAGAAGAAGAAGAAGAAGAAGAAGAAGAAGAAGAAGAAGAAGAAGAAGAAGAAGAAGAAGAAGAAGAAGAAGAAGAAGAAGAAGAAGAAGAAGAAGAAGAAAACACAATTTTTTTAATGTTTTGCTTAACTAAGAAGAAGAAGAAGAAGAAGAAGAAGAAGAAGAAGAAGAAGAAGAAGAAGAAGAAGAAGAAGAAGAAGAAGAAGATGATGATGATGATGATGATGATGAGAAAGAAAACAATAACCGATCAGCAGAAACACAACAACAATAACTTCCAGAAACAAGAACAACAACAATAACAACAACAATCCCAAAGCAAACTGATAAAGTAACACATGATGGCGCTGGTTTTTTCCCTCCCCTCCTCTCCCCCCCCATATAACCCCCCCCCCCCCATCCCATTTGTGGGATATAATTTTGTGTCATTTGCTATATTACGCAAACAAAAAAATTAAAACATAGTGCAGTTAAGTTCGTGATGTATTCTATTTTTGTTTCATGAAAAGTGAACTCATATGAATGTTGCAGAATCAACATCTATGCACAAAGGCTTTGCCATCAACATAATCTTTTAAATCTCAATTCCCCGACTCCCTTGCCAACCCTGCTTTTGAACGCACTACATTTTTTGTATGTACAGGCATACCTGAAAATACTTAGAAAAATTAAAAGAGGGGTTTGGGGGGTGGGGGTGGGGGAGGGGGAGAATCACGAGCCAAATGCCGGTCTGCCGGTCGTTAGAAGCCGTATCTCAAAAACCACTGGATAGATTTTGACCAAACTTCATAGGATCGTTAGTGGCTTGCCTCCCGTGCCGTCGTATTTGCTCCACCGCAAAGGTCAAGGTCATTGGAGTCATATTGTATCTCAACACGTTGTGCTCAATTAGCAATGTACCAAGCAGTTAGATCTCTCTCTCTCTCTCTCTCTCTCTCTCTCTCTCTCTCTCTCTCTCTCTCTCTCTCTCATATAATTAATTTCTCTTGGGTCGGCCCTTCTTTGAAAATGCATGTTAGCGTTGCATGTGTAATAGCAATTTTGTTAATAATAACAACAACGGCAATTATTTTGCTCTCGCTACTACGGCATCTTTTGTTGCTGTGGAACAGAAACACACATTGTGGTGGCCCTAGCTGCCTACATACTGTTGTTCGTGATGTATTTAATATAATACTTTAATTTTCTGTTTTCCTGTTTTCATTCTATCTCTATATTTGAACGCGAACATTATCCAATTCCAACTGCATATGATGAACGCATACATTCATAATAACTATTGGTAATACATGCAGTAATCTTTTGCGAGGTAGGAAGTTAATAGGCACATCTAATGTTACATAACCTTCGTTTTATTGCATCCGTTGGCCATAAACTCAGAGTTATTATTTCCTTTGATGCTTACAGTATTTACCATATAATTTTCCCTTTCTACCCCCTTCTTACACCCCCCCCCTCTCTTTCTCTCTCTCTCTCAATCTCTCTTTCTCTCTCTCTCTCTCTCGCTCCCTTTTAAAGGGGTTTTCATGCACAAGATCCTTTCTGGCAATGCACCTTCCTATCTTTGTTCTCCTTTTCCCCAAAAAACTACCAGATCGTCCACAAAATTAAATGTTCCAATTCCAAGAATTGATCTTTTCTAAACTAGTCTAGCTTATTCTGGTTAAACTCTGTGGAATAACGTTCCTGACGATTTCCGCACTCCAGAATATAAAATTACATCATTTAGAACACGTCTCTTAAAAGACATTAAATAATGAAATAAACATTATTTGTTGTTAATATTCACAACAATAATTTGATTCTTTTTTGATTGTTTCTAATGATGATATTGTTTACTTGTTATTGTTCCATGACGTTATTGTTATAACATTAATTTGTTGTATTTCATAGTTCTTGTTACAAGACCCAAGGGCAAAATGTAAAATAGCGCACCCAGCGCTTACTCTTTTATCCTTGCAAAATAAAATTCTTCTCTTCTCTTCTCTTCTCTTCTCTTCTCTTCTCTTCTCTTCTCTTCTCTTCTCTTCTCTTCTCTCTCTCTCTCTCTCTCTCTCTCTCTCTCTCTCTCTCTCTCTCTCTCTCTTTCTCTCTCTCTCTCTAGCCCTCCCTCTCTAGCCCTCCCTCTACTAAGTTTGCTAGGAAATAAAAGCAGCCATTAAAGCACATCTAAAGTTTAAGTTTTATTCAGATTTGTATATGTTACACTCAGTTTGATGTTGGTGTTTTCTATCAGTATCTGATTCAGCCCCGATGCTTGAATTCCTGATAGGGTGTAACTCAGATTCGTTTATTCACACAGCCCGTCCAAACAGCATACAAGTCACAAAGTCGACGTATGAAGTTTTCCACTTTTATTCAGCTCACATCAACAACTGCATACAATTCTCAATTCAACTCAACAACTTTCACAGCAACTTTCCAAATCACTATCAACAACTTTACTATCTCCCAACAGCAACTCTGCACACGATTAAATAACCTCTCTCTTTTCCGGAAAGATTTCGTACATGGTAGAAAATGACGTACTGCCACCAATCGAATAAAAGATCGTCATCACTGACTTACGTCAATACATATTTTTATATCTTCCAGAACGACCTCTTGCTTCTACATGTATCAGGAAATTTCTATCAAGAGTAAACACGCATATCCAGAAGATTCTCAAATAATATCGACTAACGCAAATTATCAACGTTATACAAAGCCTCTCCTAACAACAATGCAAACTCAAATCAAAGGTAAATAAACACCATTATTGAATACTTTGCAAAACGAAACGATTAGATCTATTGTGCGCGCTTCCGACATACTTTCGTTCACGTTTCAACGTAACATAACCCCCCACTCAAGAAGAAATTTACCCAATTTCTTTCAACAACGTTGAAACGTAATGCACAAACAAAATCCTCAATTGAAACTAATTTAAGACTTTCTGAATACTGTAATTGCGCTCAGCTTATCTACACAGAGTCAATGGTTTTCATCTTCAAGTCTATCTGGATATTGTCAATGTTCACAGTTCATCCACACAGTCAATGTTCTTTACTCACACACTCTGCTGAGGAAGTCCGCTCCAACATTGTCCGATCCTTTGATAGATTCTACTCGCATGTTAAAGTTCTGCAAGTACATAGCCCATCTCATGATCCGACTGTTCACAAACTTGGCAGAGTTCAAGTAAGTTAGCGGCTTGTGATCAGTCTGTAGCACGAACTTCACTCCTTGAAGGTACAGTTCGAACTTCCGGATTCCCCATATGATGGCAAGGCACTCTTTCTCCATGGTCGAGTAATTTTTCTCAGCCCTGGACAGCTTCTTGCTGGCGTAACTGACCGGAAATAGTTTCCCTTCGTGTTCTTGCATCAGTATGGCGCCGATGCCTTCGTCCGCTGCGTCTGTTCTTAAGACGAATTCTTTGGAAGTATCAGGCAGTCGTAGCACCGGATCCTTCGAAAGGAGGTCGCGCACAGTCTGGTATGCCCTCTCCTGAGACGGTCCCCACTGCACTTGGTTTGGACAGCCTTTCCGCACCAGGTCCGACAAGGGTGCTGTGATGGCGGAGTAGTTTGGTACAAACTCCCTGTAGTATCCAGCCAACCCCAGGAAAGATCGCACCTGCTTCTTGGTTTGGGGACGTGGAGCGTTCAGAATCTTGGTGACGTTTTCTAGTAGAAGCCCCTTTTGTCCTTCTTTCAGCGAATGGCCGATAAAGTCTACGTTGTCAGTCCCCAGAATGCACTTACTGGGTCTCACGGTCAGGTTGGCTTCTGTGAGACGGTGAAACAGCTCCCTCAAGATCTGCAGATGCTCTTTCCAGGTGCGGGTGTGGACTAGCAGGTCGTCCCAGTAACACACGACGTTGTCCACCCCTTTGAGCATCTTCCTCATTCCTCTCTTCAGGGTGGCTCCGCTGTTGACCATGCCAATGGGCATCCTTAGGCACTCGTACGTCCCATCAGGAGTTATGAAAGCAGTCTTTGGTATGTCCTGTTGACGCACGGGGACTTGCCAATAACCCTTGCTGAGGTCAATCTTTGAGAAGATTTTACTCCCCGATAGTTGGCGGAAGAGGTCTGCTGCGGTAGGCATCGGCTCAGGGTCGAAGACGGTGATCTTATTAACCTTCCTGTAGTCGATGCATACTCGATTGCTCCCGTCCTTCTTCTTCACGACCACGACAGGGGATGCGTAAGGGGAACTGGACTCCCTAATGATGCCCATCTTCAGCATCTCATCGATGTCTTTCTTCAAGGATTCACGGGCCTTGAAAGGGATCGGGAAGGGCTTGGATCGAACAGGGATATTCGAAGTGAGGTGGACTTCGTGTTCGACCAAAGTTGTAGAGCCAGGGACATCGCTGAAGTTGTGGGGAAACTCGCCCATAAGGTCCTTGAGCTCCAACTTTTGACCTTCCGTCAAGCTCGGTCCTAGCTTAACATCATCGATGCCTTCTCTGCTGTGGAAGTCTCCCAGTTCCAACAGTTCTTCGCTGTCAAAGCTGTCGTCGGTCACAGCTGCTGTGGCTGCGTGCACAGTCTCTGATGGCCTTTCCACGTACAGCTTAAGGAGGTTGGCGTGGTATATCTTGGAATGCTGGCCGACCTTCACCTTGTAGTCGTTGATTCCCACCACGGTCTCCACTTCGTACGGGCCTTTCCACTGCATCAGCAACTTATTGTGATCGGTAGGTAGCAGCACCAGCACTTTGTTGCCAGGTTTGAACTTCCTGTTCACAGCCCTACGGTCATAGTAGTGCTTTCCACAGTCTTGGGACTTCTTCAGGTTTTCTCTGGCTATCTCGAGAGTCCGCTCCAGCTTCTCCCGTAGCTCAAACACGTACTGGTAGCTGTTCTTCACCTCTGGGGTGTCTACTTCTTTCGTCCACAGTTCTTTTAGGATGTGCATCGGCCCTCGGATGGTTCTTCCGTACAGCAGCTCGAACGGAGAAAAACCGGTGGACTCCTGCGGTACTTCTCTGTAGGCGAAAAGTAAGGCGTTGATGTAGCGATGCCATTGTCTGGGCTGCTCGCTGCACAGTTTCTTCAAGGTGGACTTCAACGTAGCATTGAACTTTTCGACAAGCCCGTTGCACATTGGATGGTAGGGTGTCGTAGTTAAATGCCGGATGCTCAGCAGTCTGTTGACCTCCTTCATACAGTCAGAGACGAACTGCGTCCCGAGGTCTGTCAGAATTTCTTCAGGCACTCCAAGTCTACTGAACATGTCCACCAGTGCCTCTGCTACAGTTTCAGTGTCAATCTTCTTCAGTGGCACTGCTTCTGGGTACCGAGTCGCATAGTCTACTAAAGTCAGTACCCATCGATGACCTTCTTCACTCGGAGGTCTTATTTCGCCGATTAAGTCTAAGGCTACCCTCTTGAAAGGTCGGTCGATCAAAGGCATTCTCTGCATTGGCACTTTAGGGACCCTTCCTCGAGGTATGGTCTTCTGGCAAATGTCACATGATCGACAGAAACGGCTGACGTCCGCATGAAGTCCTGGCCAGTAGAACACCGCCTGGATTCTGTCTGACGTCTTCTTGATGCCTAGGTGACCTCCCATGATTGAGTCATGCGCTACTTCCATCACCTGGCGCCTTAGGGGTAATGGTACCAGTACTTGACGTAGTGGTTTACCTCCGTTGACCCTCGGGTGCTGGAAGATTCTGTACAGGATCTTGGCCTTCACCTCAAAATAGACCGTGCCACTGCCCTTGGTCACGTGGTCTTGGCGGTTCCTGTACTTGTTTAAAGTACTATCATCTTCCTGGAGCTGGATCAGCTTATCTCTGTCCACGATGGCAGCTTTAGAGTTGTCGGCGACCTTCAGTGGCGTAGACGTCTTGTCTCTCTTGGCCTGGGCCCTGGTAGTAGCAGCACCGACGATCTCTGGTCGGCAGGGCTGAGCCGGAGTAACCACATTGTCCCGTAGCAGCTCTGTAAGGTCTCCATCGGGAAATGGCAATGGATCCTCCTCCACAACTTCGACGCGTTGGGTTGAGGCAGGACTCCACTCTAGATCGGGGTCGTCGGGTCGTCTCGCGCCGTCGATGTTCCCGATCATCAAATCGTATAGCGGCTTTTTCAGGCAAACCGCTTCTACTTCGCCTATGTAGAAAGGGGTGCTGACTTGAATCTTCGCAACTGGCGCTCTCACACATTTGCTGTCGGCCATGAGTGTCCATTTAGAATCGCCAGTAAATTGTTCTTTAGCGATTAGGTCTTCTCTGACGATGACCCCACTACAGCCAGAGTCTCTTAAGACAGTCACTTCATGATTTCCGACGCGTCCCTTGGAAACAGGCATGTTCTGTACGGTCACAGCTGCGCTAGCGACGACGGGGATGGATTTCCCGTTGGCAAGGAGAAGTTGGCCATCAGTCATGCACTCTTGCACGTCCGCAGGAGTAGCTGTGCGCTCGGTCTCACTCGGAAGAATGACGCTCCCGCCGCACACTTGATGGTCAGATCTACTGGTTTGCCGTTGATTGGAGAAACGTCTCTGCCGGTTGCCCGCCGCTGCGTTGTCCGTACTGCTCCGCTGTCCGCTACTTTTGTTTTGAGGACAGTTAGAAGCTCTGTGGTCTGTAGCGTTGCAGGTGAAACAGCCCCTTGAATGCCCTTCCCTGGGAGGAGGCGTGGAGTCTGTCTGTCTCTGGCTCGTCTGGCTTCCTTGGATCTGGTTCCCATGGTTTGCAGTCTTCTGAAAATGTTTCGTCGCGCTGGGTGGCCCCAGGGTTTTCCCATGAGCGATAAGATATCTTTCAGCAGCCTCAGTCACATCTTTAAGCGTCTGCAGCTTTTGTTCTTCTAAGTGGGTCGCTAGGTCCTTGTGACAGGCATTGAGAAATTGTTCTTTCACAATCAGGTCATGGAGACTGTCGTAAGACTTCATTTCGCCTGATAACTCCACCCACTTGTGTAGATATGACGACAGGCGCTCCACAAACTGCTTTGGCGTCTCGTCTGACTTAGGCCGGCATTCACGGAAGCGTTTACGGTAGCCCTTCTCTGTAAAGTTGTAGCACTGCAATAGGGCCTCTTTCAAGACGTCGTAGTCTTTAGCGTCATCGTCCGACAATCTGGTGTAGACGTCGAGTGCTTCTCCCGTCAGAAGTGCACTTAGTCGAATCGCCCAGTCTTGAGGTTGCCAGTTAGAGCTTTTGGCAAACCTTTCAAATCTCGCCAGATAGCTGTCGATCTGGTCCTTCCCGTCGACGAAAGCTGGCAATTTTGGAGCCGTATGGTCGTTGGTGACTTGTGGCGCATGCTGATTGTTCTGGATACGCGCCAACTCTAGCTGGTATTGACGCTCAGCTTCTAATCGTCTCTCTTCCATCTCTCTTTCTTGACGCCGCTCTTCTCTTTCTTCTCTGCGACGCTGCTCTTCTAATTCTCTTTCTTCACGGCGACGTTGTTCTTCTATTTCTAGACGCTTCTGTTCTAATTCTCTTTCTTCACGGCGACGCTCATCTTCTCTTTCTTCACGCTGACGTTGTTCTTCTCTTTCTTGTATTCTCTCCTGAGACTTGACGTACTCCGTCAGCTGTTTGCCTTTTAGATTCAGTTGCATCCCTTTCTGCCAGAAGTCAGCCATCTTGATGCTTCTGGAAAGTTCTTTTCTGGAAAGTTCTTTTTCTAGAAAGTTCTTGACTGTAGAGTTCTTTTTTCTGGAAAGTTCTTGACTGTGCTGTATCTTTCTAGACTGTTCTAGAACAGCACGCTTTCTGCAGTAGCGCTGATGCTTGCCACTAGTCGCCTTCGCTGACGCAGGCACCGCTGTCCTCGTCGTATGCGACGCTGCACCACGCTGGTGTTGATGTATACGCTCCTGTGCTGAAGTAGACGCGACGTCCGCTCGCCGCTCTCTGTAACACTGGCGATGTAGCTCCGAGACTGTCCCTCGACGTAGTCTTGCGGCAGCTACGTAGTCCCGATCTGTTGTTCGCTCACGAAGCAACTCTTCAGCGACTACACGCCCTTGCAGTCAACCCGAACCTATCGGTGATGTAGTCCCAGTATGTTGGCCCCTCTCGACGCAACTCGTTGGCGGCTACCCTCGATGACTGCTTCTCGTAACGTTGACTCGCTTGTTGTAGCAGTTGAACCCTTGGCTATGGCGTGAATCGCGGCTTGACCCCCAAAATGTTACACTCAGTTTGATGTTGGTGTTTTCTATCAGTATCTGATTCAGCCCCGATGCTTGAATTCCTGATAGGGTGTAACTCAGATTCGTTTATTCACACAGCCCGTCCAAACAGCATACAAGTCACAAAGTCGACGTATGAAGTTTTCCACTTTTATTCAGCTCACATCAACAACTGCATACAATTCTCAATTCAACTCAACAACTTTCACAGCAACTTTCCAAATCACTATCAACAACTTTACTATCTCCCAACAGCAACTCTGCACACGATTAAATAACCTCTCTCTTTTCCGGAAAGATTTCGTACATGGTAGAAAATGACGTACTGCCACCAATCGAATAAAAGATCGTCATCACTGACTTACGTCAATACATATTTTTATATCTTCCAGAACGACCTCTTGCTTCTACATGTATCAGGAAATTTCTATCAAGAGTAAACACGCATATCCAGAAGATTCTCAAATAATATCGACTAACGCAAATTATCAACGTTATACAAAGCCTCTCCTAACAACAATGCAAACTCAAATCAAAGGTAAATAAACACCATTATTGAATACTTTGCAAAACGAAACGATTAGATCTATTGTGCGCGCTTCCGACATACTTTCGTTCACGTTTCAACGTAACAGTATACTGTGTGTAACGATAGATCATTGAAATGAAAACTCTTAAAATAAGCGCGTGAACACCTTTAAAATAATAACTTGATTACGTCCCTTTGTGAGTGTATGGCAAGGGTGTTCTTGATAAAATCATGAGTGTGTTACTCATTTATTGTCTATTATTCACCTAAGTGATTTGGACATTGAAAATAAGAAAATGAACATAGTACTGAACTAATGTACATAAATAACTATATCAAAAAGTCAACTCATTAACAAGAACAACTGAGAAAAAAAAACTCTCTCTCCCTCTCTCTCTTCCCCCCCCCCCTCTCTCTCTCTCTCTCCCCATTCCTCTATGATTTAATTTACACATACTATAGTCACTGAAAAAAGAATTCTACATAAATCTTCCAACAGATAAATAAATAAAACATTTCGCAACCTTTAAACATACTGAAAAATTTAAATCACTTAATATCTTAATGTTTTTCATTTCCACTGGTAGCAAAAAGTCTAAATCAGTGCATTTAAACAGTATATGAACAAGTGAAAAAGCACTATTACATGAGCAAAAAATATTTTTACAAAACTTAGTTCGTAATGAATTTAAAAGAATTCTATATGCTAATGTTACAACAGGTCTTGAAAAACCAACATGTAACGAATATTGGGGTGAATAATTATAGTTTTTAAAAATTGCTTTTTCTAGTCTGTTGATTGCTTTTTTAGTAGATAAATATATGTGAACAGTAACTGAATTCAAGTTCAGAGCACCGTGCTTTGTATCTCGATCTGCCCAATCATTAAAGATAAAACCACAATGTGATGGTATCCAACAGAAATTAACTTCTGTTCCATTTATAATCAAACAATGAACAACATGTTTGATTTCATAAATTATTTCTTGTCGTTCCTTGCTATTTGTAGTATTTAAAGCCTGTAAAACAGACCGTGAATCCACACACATTACTGTACTATAGAAAACAGTAGGCAAGCTAACAAGTTTATTTAAAGCCATTAAAATAGCTATCAATTCTGCTGTAAAAATTGAAAACCCTTTTCCTAAATGAAATGACTCACATATTTTCAAATCGGGAATGACAAAAGCAGACCCCGCATTTTCTGATTCTAGTACCGAACCATCAGTGAAAATTGTTAAACTATTATTATATTTTTCATTTAAATTTATGCGAGCATCTATGGCTACTATATTTGTATGTGAATGTTTTGATACAGCACTATAATCATAATCAAAATTCGCCTTTTTTAATTCCCGAGGTGGGATAGGAGGTGTTATTACACGTGTAGCAACTGTTTCATGAGTAATTTGACATTCCTGAAGAAGATCTTGTGTATAAGTTGCTATGGTAATAAGGCTTTAAATGTGTCTAGCTCTTTTAGGAAACTCAATATCAGATCTAATACAAAATTCATGATTCGTAAAATTATCAACAGCTTTTGATCTTTTTATATATTTAGTGCACGCTAAATTCCTATATTGATCTAATGGTAGAACACCTGCTGTTTTATAAGCATCTATTGTTCTAGTGTGTACAGGAACTCCAAGAGCAAATTTTATGGCTTTACTGTCTAAACTATATAATTTTTGAAGATGACAGCATGAAGCAGAAAAATAAACTTCTTGTCCAAAACGTAATTTTGAACGAACCAAAACACATGCTATGTGAACCAAAGTCTTCACATCTTGCCCCCAAATCTGCTTTACCAAAAGTAGTTAGTAACACATTTACATTAGTTCAGTATGCCGATGATATTGCTTTGTGGTATAATGTTTCACTTAGAAAGAAAACGTCAATGTTTGAAATCAATCATATTAATAAAGTTTATCAGAATTAAATAGACAATATAAGCAAGTATATGAAGATTAATGGTTTGGAATTATCAAAGGAAAAAACAAATATGATATTATTTAACAGGGTTCGTACGGTCTTTGAAAGTCTTGGAAAGTTTGGGAATAATAAAATACATTTTCCAGGCCCTGGAAAGTCTTTGAAAACTAAGTTTGTGTCTAAAGTTTGGGAAAAGTTTGGGAAATTTGCAAAAGAACACAAAAATAAATAAGAGTGTTGATTTAAAATGTATGGATTTTTTTTTCACCGTAATAAACGCAAGCGATCATGACGCGATCGTCGGAGTACAATAGTACTTTCGTTTTCTCGCCAGTAAAGTTGAAATCGATAGTTGCCTCCCCTTGCTCAACATCCGGGAACCGCATATTTCTTCTTCCTGCGAGTTTGAGGTTGACAAAATGCCGGGCGTTTGTTCCTTCAACGAGCTATGGTTAGCAAAACCTGAATACAAATGTTGGCTGCAGAAATTGAACATCTCAAATCCAAGAAGAATCGCACTGTTGCGGATGCTGAAACTCTGGAGAGGTCGGCCGATCTGAAAGCAGAAGAGGCTGAGAAAAAAAGCTAAGCTCACACTCATTGCAGAGTCCAATGCTTTCAGGAAGCGTTCACAGGAAAAGCGCAAGCAGGCCCAAGAATTGGATATACTTATCCAAGAAAAGATCACTGGACTCAAAAACCAGTAGAACTCTCTTCTGATCGCCATCTCACAATCTTCAAAATTCATACAACAAAGGATAAATAATATTTGCAAATAAACTCGGCACTGTACTTATGATTCAACAATTTAAAGTGTTCTTTAGTCTTTACACTCGAATTCAAAACAAAGTAATCAACAAATCTTCGTTGAATTGAGAAGAATTGACCATGAACTGTAAAGCTTGCAGAACACCTTTGGTAAATTTGTGTAGTTATACCATGTGGTCCATGCTCTTGAGGGAAAACTAAACCGTTTTGTCATTGAATATCAAATATTAAATAGGTAAGTTTGTATGTTTGTATCTTACAGGTCTTTGAATTTCTGAAAATATGGTCGGGAAAAGTTTGGGAAAAGTTTGGGAATTTTGAAGTGCTTTTTGGGTAAGAACCCTGTTTAATAATGGTCAAAGTCCTAGAATTATGCCTGGGATATTTTTAGACGGTGAAGAACTACAATATGTGACTGAAGTAAAATTTTAGGAGTGTATTTAATTTCAAAGTTGAATTGGAAGAAACATATTGAATATTTATTACAAAAAGCAGTAAAAAGTTTAAATTTAATTAAAATCATGAAGTGTCAGCCAGATACCACAAGCACTCTTTCTTCTCCTCTTTTTAATCCACAACCTACGCCAAAAAGCATGTTGGTCTCGCTATGCTGTTTTTATTCTTTGTGTGCCGACACAGGTTGCCTAAGAGAAATAAGCCAGGTAGTGCCTCTAGCAAGTTGCTCAAACGCAACAGTTAGATTCAAATTTCACAGATTGTAATAATAATAATAATAATAATAATAATAATAATAATAATAATAATAATAATAATAATAATAATAATAATAATAATTAAGGGGTATTAATGTAGCACTTTTTTCTAAGGATAGTTCAGTTTAAAAATGTTTAAAAAAAATTTCTAAGGATAATTCAGTTTTAAAAAAAGCATAATAATAATAATAATAATAATAATAATAATAATAATAATAATAATAATAATGGGTATTAATGTAGCGCTTTTTCCTAATGATAGGTCAGTTAAAAAAAAGCATAATAATAATAATAATAATAATAATAATAATAATAATAATAATAATAATAATAATAATAATAATAATTAGAGGCTATTAATGTAGCGCTTTTTTCTAAGGATAGTTCAGTTTTAATAATAATAATAATAATAATAATAATAATAATAATAATAATAATAATAATAATAATAATAATAATAATAAAGGGTATTATTGTAGCGCTTTTCCCAAATGATAGATCAGTTCCAAAAAGCAGAAATTATCCCCCCTCCCTCCACCCCACCCCACCCCCCACCCCCCCCACCCCCCCACCCCATCAAAAAGAAATTGCTTGTAGTTCCTTTGGGAAGTATTGTTTTGTTCTCTCTTTTGTTTTTGTCCTCCTAATGAAGGAAGAGCTTAGCTCGAAAATTGGCATTGTGTCGTTTTGTCTTGTTATTGTCGAAATTAGCTTTCCTTTTATTTACAAACGCCTTTTGTTTCTCATTAGCGTACATTTTGAACGCTAGCAGTCTTCTTTTAACATCTTTTAGCCAAGTCGTCTTTTTTATTTTATTGTTTTTATTAATGGAATTTTCTACCTCAACCGTCAGATGCACTTTAAGGGTATAGCGGAATCACCTCCCCCTTCACTCCCTTTTATTGCGATGCATAGACCAAGACAATAAGGAGTTTCTCACTACATTTGGGACAACACTATGCCTTACCACGCATTTTGAACTTTGACTGGTGTTATTGTCTTGAACAAATAGGTATTTCGACCGGGCCGCCCATGCATCCGACCCTTCCATTGCAGTATATTAATTTGCCAACTTTCAATTGCAGTATATTAATTTGCCAACTTTGCTTTCATTTCAGTTTAAGTCCCATCGCCGTAGCTCAAGTGAGCGTAAGACTGGCTCACCGACGTCCCAGGTTCGCATTCCGTGGTGGGCAAGATAAAAGTGGCCATTTTCACTTTCCGTATTTGCAGTATGATTGCTCTGGTGGTTCAGTGTTGATTTAAGTCTCAGCCCCCTCTTTCTCTGGGATGGCTATCCCCGTCTAGCCACGTCTGCCGTGTCGCTTCAGCGTTCATTCATTCATTTCAGTTTAGTCCATCTCGCTGTATTTTTTATTGCAGCAGCAGAGTGGATTGCATTGCTTCTTTCGGGATGGTCAAGGTCATGAAGATTGTAACTGCAGTGGAGTTCATTTAAGATCAATTTTAGGTGAGAGTGAGTGCGTACGCGATTACTTTGTCACAGTCTGCATAATTTTGTGTGTGCGTGTGTGTGGGAGTGTGTGTATGTGTGTGTGTTTCAATTGTGTGTGAATTTTCGCACGGTAGTATTATAAATACTATGTGACAACTGGCTCTGTATTCGTTATTGCTGACTGGCGAGAGCATGCATAGTAAGATTAAAAACGAAAGTGTCCACCTGAACATGTTTTATGGGCGTTATTGTAATGGTCTTTCACAATTTAAATTTATTCGGACGTTGTTACAGGCCAGGAAACCGCGCTATATTGTATCTTGTAAACAGCCCGGCTTAGCAGGTTGGAGGTTCTTATTACTTCGTATCGTTTCGTTGCCTGTGTTTATGTGGGCTTGACCTTGTACCAGCAAGTAGACAGGGCTGAGTACTTGAATTATTGTGCCGTCTATAAAGCTTTCTGTCTGTCTGTCTGCCTGTCCATAGTTTCCTCATGTGTGTAGATGTGGGTGTGTTTGTGAACGCGCGCGTGCAAGGTGATGGTGGTATCTATTTGAAGAGATTGTATTTTTTGTAGTGGTATGAAGATGTAAGTTGTAACAATCCTAATATAATGACTTTAATAATACTACTTACTATGAATCTATGTCCTGTGATGATTATCGAAAGAAGTGGGCACCAGTCATTTTGTAGAGCTTCCTTCAGCCAAATGACTGCAACTCTCCGGAACAGTTCCACGATCGATACATGCTGAGATACACACCGCTCAGATTATATGAGATACAGCAGCGTAAATGGAAGATATACTGTTTTGATTGTACTGTACTTCTGAGCGTAGACGCCTCGGTTAGTCTCAGAAATTATCTGTCACTCTTATCTCTTGTCTGTGTATCTGTATGTCTGTTCTCTGTGTGGGTGGCTGAAGATCTCAACGCTGTCTTAGTTTCTTGACTATAGATTGAAGAGATTAAAGATGAAACTATAACTATTAGATTTAAAGGCTTATCACACATATTCTACAGAGTGGCTATTCTGATCTGATTTTATTTGTACAATAGTCTTCAGCCACGACATTAATATTAATCTTCTCCTTCAGTCCTTGCCTTGGGTTTTTCCATGTTATCTCCCTGTGAATGTGTTAATACACTCAAAAGATTGATTTTAATCTATTTGTGCGATTCTTTTTCATCTCTCTCTCTTTCTCTCTCTCTCTCTCTCTCTCTCTCTCTCTCTCTCTCTCCTATCTCTCTCCTCTCTCTCTCTGTCTCTCTCCTCTCTCTGTCTATCTCCCTCTGTCTTTCTCCCTCCCTCCCTCTCTCTCTCTCTCTCTCTCTCTCTCTCTCTGTTTGTGGGTGTGTGTGTGTTTTTTTTCTGTTTTTCTTTAATGAGCAAGTCTTGTTATACAGTAATGTTTGCCTTTAATCAGTTCCGAAAGAAGACAGATCTTGCCATTAGGAAGTTACATTTGCTTAAGATATTTTTAATGTACTACAATTTTAGATGGGAGACTTTGGGCACAAAGATTGTGAACGTACATACGTTTAGTTTGTTATCACAGCCTAATTAGAATATTACGCCTTTTGTATTTATTGATTTATTTGGTTTATTCTGTTCTTAATCAATTTTATATAGCGTTTTCCTAGCGCAAGAGCTGCATAAGATAGATAGATAGATAGATATTCAGTGTTTATAGGGTCCAGCGGACTGCCAAGAGCAGAATCAGGACCACAGAGCTGTTTGTAATGTGCTGTTTTAAACATAATGTTATTCAAGAGACAAACAAAGCATTTCATTTACCACAATAAGGGCACATGAAAACAAGGCTATGGCACAAATCCACAAATTCAATCCATCATAAACATGCAGAGAAGGGGAACTAGGTTTTTCTTATCATACCCATTGGGGTCATGAGCAATCTTGCCACTGTAGATTGTTCTAACCTATAAAGGGAAAAGTGAAAGCCCCAGTTGAAAACCTGTCTTGCCTTTATAGGCATGACCGATTCACTGCGGCAACAATACCCCCGTTGGAATGCCGGGGGTTTCAGTATAAATAGTGTCCCCACTTTCTGGAAATTTAGTGCTTTAAATTCCCACTGTCGCTGTCTTCCTCATTTACTCTTTCCCATTCCTGCTCTGTCCTATCACTCTGCTATACTATCTTCTTCTTCGCTAGATCAATGACCTACCTTTTTTCTTGAAAACTCTTCCTGGACAAGACTCCTTGTTTGTGTATGAGGTCTGTTGGATCAGCTTGGGAGTGTTGGACGCTTTCTGCCGGGTGGTCACTAGGGCTTCCTATGATGTTATTATTTAGCAATATAGGCATTTTATATGTATATGTTTTGTTGATAATTTATAATGATGTTTGTATTCTATTTTGTTTTTGTAACCGGGGGTTCGAGTAGTTGGGGTAAAGCCTCAGCCGTCCCCTGCGTGGGATGTCTTTATTGTAAAGTGACTGGCCGGTGGAGGGCATTCAATTTTCCCGCTAGGGTTGTTTCAGCAGATCTTTTATGCGGATCGGGGGTTGTCCGGTCCTGATTTGGCTCGGAAGAGTCCGCTGGACCTAAAGCAACAATCAATCAATCAATCATTTTCTTATCATTCCAATCCCCTGAAGACAGAAGACTGAAGATGTAATAAGGATTATATCCAGGGTGTTACCAATAAACTCCAGTCCATTCTGTTTAGGCGAGACACCTTTATCACTTGTGTTCGACGCACACATTTAATCTCCCTATCCATTTGTTTCTTTATTTATTGGATTTAACTTACCTTTTTGTAATTTTGGTGTTTAGGCTGTATTTTTGACAGCGGATAAATCAAACTCACATTTTTGAAACATCACAGGGAAATGTCATCTGAGTAACTCGTATTTTTGCTATTTTTGCGAGGGTTTTCTCCGGGAACTCCGGTTTCCTCCCTCCCTTCAATAATGGTACAGGACGCAGTCAATATAAAAATTTCAAAAATAACAAGTCGATTTTCTTTCCGTCTTCTAATAGCGATCTCCTTGCCTTTACACCACCTGTTTGAGTGATGAATGTGTATTTGGTGTGTGTGTGTGAGGGAGGATGAGACAGGTGAGCGTGTAAGTTGGTATAGATCGCCGCGCTTTGAGCCTGATTGATTTGGGGAAAGGCGCGTATATAGCAACCTGTATTATTATTATTATTATTATTATTATTATTATTATTATTATTATTATTATTATTATTATTATGTGAATCATTAAACTGATTAGATTATTTTGCTGCTTTCACGCTATAGAAGACCAACCTTTCATTAACCTAATTTGGGAGGGAAAACGAGCATGAGGGGGAGAGAGGGTATATGGTTAAAGTAAAGAGGAAGGAGAAGAAAACGTGAGATGATGGGAAGGAGGAGGTGTTAGGGGGAAACAGAGAGAGAGAGAGAGAGAGAGAGAGAGAGAGAGAGAGAGAGAGAGAGAGAGAGAGAGAGAGAGAGTTTAACTGCTCGGTACATTGCTTTTTCACACTACAAAAGGATACAGTTTTCTTTTATGTGCAAACAGAACCCCCAAAAGAAAGTAAACACGGGGATTAAATGGTTACTTATGAGATTAATATGATTTTGTGTTCAAGTT
The DNA here is from genome assembly GCA_036898135.1 of Oncomelania hupensis. Taxonomy (NCBI): domain Eukaryota; kingdom Metazoa; phylum Mollusca; class Gastropoda; order Littorinimorpha; family Pomatiopsidae; genus Oncomelania; species Oncomelania hupensis. The sequence goes on along the minus strand of CM072511.1, from coordinate 141,857,001 downwards.
TACAAGCTACACGTGTCAAAATGTGGTCAAAATGTGGTCATAATAAATGCAATTTTGTCGCCATTTGTACGTGTAAATGGAGAACACAATGGTCACACAGTAGGTTAGCACCACTGAATAGGTTAAAGCGGAGAAAGGGTATCTTCTTTCATTGATACACAAAACCCCCCTTCCCTCTCTCTCTCTCTCTCTCTCTCTCTCCCCCCCCCCCCCCCAACAAGAACTGACGGTACAGAACCAGACCCATAGGACACAGCATGCAGTCAGTCAGATCCATACGACCTACCATATGACATAACTGACAGTACAGTCTGGTAACAAGCAATTTCATTTGTTGCAATAGCTTTCAGTGTATTTCATTCTGTGCTACGCAGAAGATAGACATTTTGCTTCAAAATTACATAGGGTTAACTTCAAGGCAGCTGCCTTTTCATGTTCAATCAGACAGTAAAACAGTTATCCAAACACAATGAAAAAAAACGCGCTTCATGAGACCTACCCGAACCTGCGCATCTCGAATGGTACAGGTTGCACAAGAGAGCTTGATAAGCTCTTCTGATCTTAGCAGCCCGTTCGGGTGTGGGAACACAGTCATAGTCATTAAATTAAGAACAGATAAGTGATTATCTGTGTGTGTACATATACAAACTTTCTCGTATGAACAACAAAGCCAAGGTTGTGTACAAGAGGCATTGTTTCAATGACACTGCTCAAGCATCCCGTAAGATGCTGTTCCAAATCAAAGAACTTACTAGTAAGAACTATGCCCTTCCTTCTGAGCTATGTAGTCACCAGGCTCAAAAGTCTAGTGAACAATCGAGGATAAGGAGCAAACACTTAAAGCTGCGCAACTTATCCAGATAAAATTAGTAATATTCTTCAAGGGAACAGTGCACGCGAGTGCATTCAAATCGATACTGGCCATAAAACAGAAGTTATCGATTGAATAGCATGACTTAGCATCTCCTAGCTTTATACAACAACAACAGCAATAATAATAATAATAATATTAATAATAATAATAATAATAATAATAATAATAATAATAATAATAATAATAATAATCTTCTTCTTCTTCTTCTTCTTCTTCTTCTTCTTCTTCGTATTACTATTATTATTATTATTATTATTATTATTATTATTATTATTATTATTATTATTATTATTATTATTATTATTATTATTATTATTATCATTATCATCATCATCATCATCATCATCATCATCATCATCATCATCGTCATCATGTACGCATGTTCGAATGACACCTTTTTTGCAAAGTGTGTCAATTTCTTGCTGAATAAGAAACTTGTCCTCAGGAGAAATTAGCAGGGTCCTAGATAGGTAGGTGACTAAAAGAGATTGAGATTTAGCTGCCGTTTAGCATATCCAAAATAAGACTATACCCTGTCAGATTTTGCTAGTCAAAATAGTATTTTGCTAACTGACCTGCTTGAAAATCAACAGCTTTATGGCCAAACATTACAGCAAATCTTATGATTTTGAGTCGATACGATACGATAGGATAGATTTCAGTCCAGGACTCGGTAGTGTATGTGGGACGTAAATAAAAACGCAGATTAAAAATAGTTAGATAAAATACAAAAAAAGCACTGCCTCTCATTCGTTTCATTAAAAAAAAAAGTTTGGAGTTCAGTTCAGTTCAGAGGATAGATTTAACCTACGTCCCTGGACACAGTGCGTATAGGGGAAATTTGGAGTCCCGCAATCAAGTCCTTAAGTATGCATAAAAGGGGTCAGGATGGGAAGTGGGGTGAAGGGGGGCGGTATCACATTTGGCTTGGAAACACTTGCAATATGTGTAACCCACTAAATTATATAAAATAAATCTGCTAAACCCCAGAACGTTGACTCTGTTATCAGTTCTAGGCAAGTGTGCATATGCGATGTCAAGTCCTTCCAATAAACAAACTAATAGATGGTAAAACAGACGCTATGTTCATTTCGTCTCCGCGAACATCAACAACTTAGCCTGATTCTCTTCTTGCTGGTAACGCTGTTGTTCCTTTCTCTGACAGCGAGAAACGTAGTTGTAATACTTTACTCGCATCTCGCTATGCATTATCACATTCTCAATCTCCTCCGCACTGTGAACTTTGAATTGCGTCGCATAAGCTCCATCCGTCATCTACTTTCTGCCAGTGCTACTCAAACTCTTGTCTTTGTCTTCATCCTGTCTAGGCTGGTCTATAGTAACGCCCATTTCTTTGGGTGAATGAATGAATGAATAATTTTGTAAAGCGCGTTAATATCTCCACGCCGACAGGCATGATCGAAGCGCTGGTGGGAGGGAGGTGAACACACACAGACACACACACACACACAAACTCGCGCGCGCACGCACACACACGCAGTGGCGGGATATGGGCCTAGTAACTTCTTCACTATTGCTGAACACATTGTAGCAGGCAGACCAGACAATTAACATTTATGCAATCCTTTCGCACAGTGACTTATGCAAATTAAATGTGAGACCAGATAGTAAAACATACAGCTTAGCTAGAAGAAAAAAAACCTGGTTGTCCTCAGTTTCTGCTGCAAAAGATACAGTACAGAGCTGCTCGTCTTATTTTGCGTGTTCCAAAATCAGACCACGCCACTTCTCATTTGAAATCATTGCAATGGCTTTCCGTGGAAAACAGAATACAAAAAAATTAAAAGCCTTTGCTTCAAAGAAGGCAAAATGTTTAAAACACAAGTGATAAAGGTGGTTTGTTTAAAGAGATGGGCTGGAGTTTATTGATAGTATCTTGGATAAAATCTGTATTATTTGTTGTCCTCCGTGGAATGAGGGAATGATAGGCAAGATTATCTCCCCTTCTCTGCTGCAAGTGGTTTGCATTTGTGGAATTGTGCCATAGATACAGATGGCCATTTCGCTGTGTTCTCAGCTCGTCAGTGTATCAGCTGGGCTTGCTGACATTCAATGGACTTGCTTCAAAGCTGTTACTCTGTCTGGTCCATTGTATCTCTGTTGTTTGTAGATTATAGTCACACGACACTTTCGCATATAGGTGACTACTGGACCGATTTATACTGACACCAGCGGGCCAGTTGTTGGTAAAGGGGAAAATAATATGATCACACGTTGACCAATCCGGGATTCGAACCAGCGACCTTTCGGTTACTAGCAAGACGCTCTTACCAACTGAGCTACCCGGTCCCTCATTGTATCTCTCCGAGTTAGTCTTCTTTTATACACCATTAAGGTATCTCTGGTCACCTTCTGACAGTGTCGCCAGCTTCGTATTCCACGTATGAAACACCCTCCACCCCCACCCCCACCCCCGACCCTTGGGGTGCCAGGAGTATAAATAGTATCCCCACTTTCTGGAAAGTTAGTACTTTCAATTCCCACTGTCGCTGTCTTACTCCTTTGTTCTTTCTCATTCCTACTCTGTTCTATCAATCTACTATACTATCTTCTTCGCTAGACCAGTCGCCTATTTTTGTCTTGAAAACTCTTCCCAAACTCCTCATTTGTATATGAGGTCTGTTGGATCAGCTTGGGAATATTGGATGCTTTCTGCCAAATCGTCACTAGAGCTTCCTACGATATTATAATTTAACATTGTAGACATTTTATATGTATGTGTTTTGTTGATATTTTATAATGATTGTTATATTATATTTTGTTTTTGTAAATGGGGGGTTCGATAAATTAGAGTATAGCCTCAGCGTCCCCTGCGTGGGATGTCTTTATTGTAAAGTGACCGGCTGGTGGAGTGCATTCAGTGTTACCTACCATTAAGGTTGTTTCAGCGGATCTTTTATACAGATCAGGGGTGAGTCCTCTTTCAAACAAATTGTGGTCCTGATTTTGTAGTCGTGATTCGGCTCTTTGCAGTCCGCTGGACCCTTTAAGCAATGAATCAGCTAAACCGTATCAAAACAAAATGTTTTGGCGAACGCTCATTCTGCTTTTTTGCCCCTACAATTTGGAATTCTTTTCATTTAACTCTGCGCGCTGCCGAATCATCTCTTTTCTTTCGCTTTAGTTTTTTGTTCTTTCTGTAAAGCGTTATGAGCTCTAGTGAGGAAGGGCGTTGTATAGATGTTAACAACAACAAAAGCAACAACAACAATATAATAATAATAATAATAATAATAATAATAATAATAATAATAATAATAATAATAATAATAATAAAATCCTCGCGCGAGGAGTCGGCCAGCTGAGCCGTATGTTACCACACGCAGTCTTGACATCACCGCTGGAGCCGAATATTGCCACGCATATGCGCAACGTCTCTTTCCAATGATAGATTTCAGCACTCCATGTACTGATGTTATTCGCTTTTTCGGAGTAAACGATATAGACATTGTGGAGCTTAGAATGAAGCTTAGAATGAATTATGTGATTTCTCGCGTTGACATCAAACGGATTTTTCTGGGTGTCCTTCAAGCCCCGCTCTGTCCACCAGTTTCTCAATGATGCCTTTGGTACAGCTTGCAAGTTCCTGTTGGAATTTTCTTTTCACAGACGAACTTATAAATTTGGTGGTCAGGGTTTGTTTCAGACTACGTCCTTGGTCACCGAGCGTGCAGTGAACCTGTCCAATCATGCCTGAGGCCTAAGGCTCTATGCCCGAAAAATGGAATAACTTTATGCTAGAATATGAGCTAAACCGGTATAGTTAGTCATTCCACAATATTTTTCACCACAAATTGATAAGCATGACGCACTTCAGCGGAATAGGTATTACAGAATAGCTATTCCTGTGTGCCGTATTTAGAATAGGGGAATTCTTGCTACTGCGCATGCGCCGTATCCCACAAAGCACGGTGCCACTAGCATAAAAGCGAAGTGCTATGAGAACTTGTAAAAGGTAGTCAAAAAGTGGTGTTTTACCCGTCCCCTATACGCTTGTGTGTCCGGGGACGTTAATCTATAAAACTAAACTAAGCTGAACTTGTAACCGTGGGGCCGGGTAGCTCAGTTGGTAAGAGCGTCTTGCTAGTAACCGAAAGGTCGCTGGTTCGAATCCCGGATTGGTCAACGTGTGATCATATTATTTTCCCCTTTACCAACAACTGGCCCGCTGGTGTCAGTATAAATCGGTCCAGTAGTCACCTATATGCGAAAGTGTCGTGTGACTATAATCTACAAACAACAACAACAACTTGTAACCATGGGGGCCGGGTAGCTAAGTTGGTAAGAGCGTCTTGCTAGTAACCGAAAGGTCGCTGGTTCGAATCCCGGATTGGTCAACGTGTGATCATATTATTTTCCCCTTTACCAACAACTGGCCCGCTGGTGTCAGTATAAATCGATCCAGTAGTCACCTATATGCGAAAGTGTCGTGTGACTATAATCTACAAAGCACGGTGCCACTAGCATAAAAGCGAAGTGCTATGAGAACTTGTAATGGGTGGGGCCGGGTAGCTCAGTTGGTAAGAGCGTCTTGCTAGTAACCGAAATGTCGCTGGTTCGAATCCCGGATTGGCCAATGTGTGACCATATTATTTCCCCCTTACCATCAACTGGTAATCAACCATCAACCATATCATTACCTTACCATCAACTATAATCTACAGTCACACTTTTTAACTTGTAACCTGTAACGATGATTTAATTTTTCCTACTTTAAACTGCGTGCCTGAACAAACAGTGAGCATCACCCCATTTGCTTTGTATTCTTATTTAATCTAGGTTTTTACCGTGGTGGTTTCGAAATTTTATCTTTATCTGGAACTGTTTAAAATAATTTTGGTATCTGGTGGCAAAGATCTGTGCCGATTCACGACTTGTATGTCGTCAGAAGTTTCGTCCGTTAGGTTTATAATGTCATTTCTTCTGAATCTGAATTTGTCGTACAGTTCCACATCATCAAACTTTTCGGAGGGGGGGAATTCGATGAGGGAAAATGCCATTTTTGGCATTATGGTCGTCTGCGAATTTGCCGATACATAATAAGAGCGGCCATTTTGTTTCAGCGACGGAAATAGGAATAAGAAATGTATCCCGACTGAAAAAATGGTATAACTGTATACCAGAATAAGAAAAGAGAATACCCAATTATGTTTTCACGCATACGAAATAATGGTCTGCACTTTTGGAATAGCTGTATATTCCGGAATAACTACTTTATTCACTTTTTATGCAAACGGTCTCTGGACGAGACCAGTTATTGCTCTGGTGATGAATGTTTGTCGTTAGCATCTAAACGAGGATCTGTGTGGCTGAGTGATGAATGAACATTGAGGTTTAACGTCTACACCCACCATTGGCGATATGGCAGACGGGGATAACCATCCCAGGAAACAAGGGGTAGGGACCTAAAACAACACTGAACCACCAGAGCAATCATACTGCTAAAAGGGACAGTGAAAAATTGCCATTTTTTTAATTTCTCCCACCCCGGGATTTGAACCTGGGTCATCTGTAGGCGAACGCTCTACCACCTGAGCTACGATGGTGGAACAATACTCGGACGCAGTGCTTATGTCTGGAGGACTGCAGACCCAATTGCTCCAGCCAATCAGGCATGGTCGTTATGGCTGAGGTGTGGGGTGTGGGGGGTTTGGGGGTGTAGCACACTTTAAAAATAAAGTCGTCTTCACGCACGTATTTGTGAAATTCCAGATGTAAGCATCACAACACAACCCAAAAGTTATGCACTATGCACATAGAAAAATCCAAAATAACTAACAGAAATGTAAAATTTAAAACTTTGGAGACTTGGTCAAACGTACTGAATCGTAATGGTTTGAAGCCTTAGCACTGATTTGGTGAGCCTGAGCTCGCTCACTCGTGAAAGTAGTCCGTAAGAAGCAATGCAATGTAGTGTGAAATCACCCTGAATATCTTTCTTAAGGTCCACACAGAGGCTACATGAGCCTGTTCATAGACCGGACCCGTATAGTTGTAGTGTAATGAAGCTTAGGGCTGGCAGAGGCGCTGGATCGATGATGTTTTCGCGAATGCTGCTGTAGACTGGCAAAGGTGCTTGTTAGTAGTGGCGTGGAGTAGTTAGCGCAGCAGTCAAACAAGCAGTAGTGTTTGTCCACCCTTACGTAAGCGAATCTGTGAGGTCAGTTGGGGCAATGACCTTTGGGGACTGTTCGGCAGCGAGGGTAAAGATGGCGCTCGCTGGTCCATCTTGCGCGTTTGTCTTACTCAGCTGTTTCCAGTCTAGACTTTTAAGGGAATTTCATAGTTGCAACAGTATACTTTAATGTAAGAATTTACGTGATCTGAATCTAGTAATCGTTGTGCAGTGAGTTTAGTTCTTCTTGTTCTTCTTGTTCTTGTTCTTGTCCTTGTTCTTGTTCTTGTTCTTCTTCTTCCTCCTCCTCCTCCTCCTCCTCCTCCTCCTCCTCCTGATTGGTCAGTCCCACGTTCGCGATTATGTAGCGCTTCCTGCTGTTCTCTAAATATGTGCACTGTGGAGGTCTTTTTCTTAGTAAGTACATGATAGCGTTTTTAATCAATCGTTAAAATAATAAGCTCGCTCGACATTCCACTGTACACGATGGTCATACGCAACGTTACCTAGCTGCTATATGAAGAACATCCCTAGCTGCTATATGAAGCACGTGTAAAATAACACTAAATGGGTCTGAGATAGGGTTTTAAGAGCAACTTTTACTACAGATTTTATGAGCATATAAGAGTGTATTGATCCAATTTATTAAGGTGAAAGCTCTCCAGTAGGCGTGCAAGCAGCTTAAAGACATCGGGGTCCCTGATAAACGTCACGGGGCTTCGCCAGCAGAGAGGCCCTTAATGTAGTACGTCGTTGAACATTAGCCCAGACCACGGGCGCAATCCGAAGCAACGCACAGGGGCTTGCCGGTCACGCTCGATTGATTTGTTTGTGTGCACCTGTTGCTTGAATTGTAAAATAGACAAATCACCCACTGTCCACAGCGGACCACCTTTCCATCGCTCGGACACGAAGTTAAGATTCAAATCTCGCAAATATCTAACAGTGCATTACATTAAATGGTTATTGTTTTAGGTCCAGCGGACTCTTTTAAGCCAAATCAGAACCAACGTATTTAATATAAAAGTGTGTATGAATGTAAACAAACTGTCATCTTATAACGTTTAAATACACATTGTATTAGTTGTGTGTGGGTTTTTGCCCTTCGTAATTTTGATCTAGACGTTCCCCCCACTCCTTTCATGACCATCGTCCTCATCATCATTATTACACCACCACCATCATCATCCTCCATCCTCCCTCCACACACCTCATTCATTACCTCCTCCTCTTCGTCTTTTTTTTTTCCTTTCCTCAGCTTCCTCCTATTCATCGAACTATATAGTATTCAAAAGCTTTACAGTAGCCACCGCACTGTCGTGATTGATTTTTTTCTACAGCATGCCAGCGGTAATGTTCGTCGTTGGACTGGCGAGTTTTCTTGACCACATGCTTTCTCACTCGTTACTACTTCACTGCTCATATCGTCGCTGTGATCGGGCATGAATATTCAAGTCGGCGTGGATTAATTTTTGTGCTTTATAAACGTCTGACTCGTCGATGTCGTCTGTGACAAAACGCCTGAGGGGCAAAGTGTGACGAAGACGCGCTCTCTCTTTCTCTCTCAGCTTCTCTGCATGAGGGTTTGGTTAATTGTCTCAAACTAGCAACGGAGACAGTTTGTGGCGTTATTGTTTTACTAGCCTGAAGTTGTCCTCGCTTTGTATTTAATTTACTAGCTTGTTAATTGCGCAAGTTTTATTCTTACTGCAAGAGACTCTTTTAAATGAGCGTCTCCTTAATAATGGTGCCTCAGTTGGAGGATTTATTAGCCACATCGTAAAAGACATCTCAAACGTGCTCCGAGATATTTTGAGATGTGCGTTTGTTTTGTACAACTTTCTTATCATAGCGCACGGTATTATCGCGGCTATTAATTTTCCGCAACGGTGTTTGTTATGTTGCTAATAATTTACCGCAATCGTAATTGTCGTTTTGCTATTTTAAATTTCCACGTCGTTAAACGAGGTGGGATTATCGTTTCCGGACTGTGAAGCTTATTTTTACAAGCATTAGTATTGATGAAATGTGAAAGTTTTAATTCTGATTTATTGATCCATCATCACCACAACCCCTTACTCCCATTTCCCCAGGAGTGAGTGTTTTCTTTGACAGTTCAGCTGTGCGAAGTAGTGTTCTATTTAAAGTTGAAGGCGTGAAACCCGTATATCGGGTCACTATGATTATACGTTATACTTTAATATGCTTATATGCTGTGAGGCATTTGCCAATCTTACTGAACGCTGGATTCCTTATAACTGGACTTGGATTTTCCTATAGCTTATACTTTGATTTATTTGCACCTTTCTGGTATATGTGTTCATTTATCATACTTCCTTCTAGCGTGTTGTTGATATGCAGCAAGAAATATTTTGTATGACCTCACATGTGTGTCTGTGTTTGCGTGTGTGTTTGTATGACATCACATGTGTGTGGTGTGTGTGTGTGTGTGTATGTGTGTGTGTGTGGTTACATAGAAAGGAAACGGCCTTGAGAAAAACAAATTAGACGCAGCCTTGACTTTATAACAAAAATATCGACAGATTTAAGCGTTGACAGGCAACTTGTCAAAACCGTCCTTGAAAAGCTGTGTTATGGTTTTTTGTTTAGGTGCACATTTGCCATCATTTAGGTATTTGTGGGGGTAAAAAACACAGAAAAATTGTTTTTTCTTTGGGACCCAATGCAAACTCTATGTCATATAGACTGCCGTCACCGTGTAAGGCGATGTTCATTCGAAAGATAAATATTTTGAATGAGAAGGTGTGAGCATAGGTTAAAATGTATGTGAGAAATATTGATGCATTCTTTTGGCATCGTGAATAAACTTTGTTAGCAGGCGTTGTTACCGTTACTCTTAATATGGTCAATTTTGACAGATATTTTGAATGAAGGTACGAAAATGTAAGCAATAATTTTAGGTTAAATGGTATGTGTTAAAAAAAATGTTTGTGTGTGGTGGGGGGAATGGGGGTGGAAAATGAGGACGGGGGAGGAGTCCAAATTTGTAGTTTGGTAGCCTATTTTGGAATTTTCCTGCACGAACATGTTTACATTTAGATCAAAATGAATGTGTAACAAAAGACATTCTTGTTCGATTACTATGTAAACTGGCGTATAATTTTAGACTATCGTCACTAATGGCCCTTCCCAAACTGTATTATGAATTGTTATTTTGAATGTTCAGGTGTCAACATGGACACATAGAAGGTCTACACATGTGGTGTAGAAAAACTTTTGTTTTTTGTTTTTTGTTATTTTTATTTTTAATAATAATAATAATAATAATAATAATAATAATAATAATAATAATAATAATAATAATAATAATAATAATATTAATAATTAATAATTATTATATATTATTATTTTTTTTTTTTTTTTTTTTTTTTTTTTTTTTTTTTTGGAAGGGGGTCGACAACACATATTTCAGGACAATCAACACCTCGTAAGAATGATCTTTAAATAAAAACGGTTCATGGTTTGCTATTACGATGCCAGCATATTACCATTTAAGCCAAGCTGTTTTAAAAAAAACTGATACTGAGTCAAACAAGGTAAACTATGTTATTTGAGACTATAATCATTCATACACCTTTTCCATGGAATGCTGGCTCATAGCTTGTTATTTTGGGGCGGAATGTTTAACCTTTTAGTAAAAAAAAATATAATTAAAAAAAAAATAAATATATTTATTAATCAATCAATTTTATATAGCGCTTTTCCAGCTCGAGAGCTGCTCAAGGCGTTCACCAATATAGGATCTAACTCAAGCCGCCCGAGGAGCCCACCTGCAACATTTGGGCGCATAGCCTAACGCCAAAGACGACTGAGCTCAATCCTGTTCGAAAGGGGATAGAGGAGGGAGAGGTGGGGTAGTAGGGAGGAGGGGAAGGGACCTAGTGCGTGCTGGGTGTATTGGTGGTGTAGCTGGCACTCACCCGTCTAGGACATGAGGGTCTGGATCTTTAATAGTCCTTCATGCGATGGATTGCGTGCGTTCGCAGACTAGACCTCAGTGTACCCTCTTATGTGAAGATAGGGCACTCTTTGGGTTCAAAACGTACACTATGCACTAATATTGTATTAGCTGCTAAAGTAGAGCAGTCATGAAGTTAGCCTTGAGATAATAGTGCATGACAGACCGATCGGTGCTTACGCAGCAGTCATATCTTACTTCGTTTTTAGGTCATTTAAAGTAATAAGATAAAGTTTTCATACAACGCCTATGCCAAGGCCGAGGCAAATGACAAATATTATATAAGAGTTGTTTTTTTTATATATAGTAGTATTTATAGTGTAAAAATGGTCCCTGTTTTTTTTGAAGGTACAAGACCCAAAAATATTTTTCTATTAAATGTAAAAAGAAGTCCGTTGCCTGCGCTTTGACTGTAGTATGTGTTCGCTTGTCAAAAAACTGTTGCTTTTGTTTGGAGTAGGGGTATTTCCACTGTTGGTCTGACACCATGTGATGTTCATGTCGGTGACGCTTTCATCCCCTCTCCTTTCCCTCCCCCACGTGTGCGGGTTGATCAGAGGTGCGCTGGCTTTATAGGCAGGTAGGTGTTTGCTCCAAGTTTGGAATTAAAGATAATAATTTTCAGTGGAAGAGTTTCAAGACTGTTGTGTTTGTGAAGTCAGGGTCACCATGATGTAGCAGCACGCTATAGCTTTATAATTATAGACTATTACTCAAGGAGTACTAAAGGCTTTAGTACTCCTTGACTATTACTGTAACCAAACTGTCGGACCAATATTTCTTTTCATGGTTTGTTAAAGAACAAAAGATTAACGTTTGATTCTCAATATAATGGGGAATGGGAGAGGAGGTGACGGGGTGGGGAGTGGGTGGTTGGGGGGTGGGGGTGGGGGGAAGGAAGGAAGCGACGGCATCCATCGCTCCGACCTTGCTGTAGGCTACTATCGTGGATCGGGTGGCTATAGCGGATGATTAGAAGGCACGAATCAATGACTCTTGTTGTGATTATGAGTTTGTCCAATGGAAAATCAAGAGTCATTACCGCTATTTAAACTTCACAGCGGTTCTGTGTCTTAAAAGTCAGCAGACTCATGAGTGCTTTTAAGCAACCTTTAGTTATTTTTTGTGCATTTGCCCTCTCTCCTACCCCTCCCCTCTCCTCCCTCGCCTGCTTTCTCCTTTCCATTTTCTATCTATCTAAATGATGAAACATACTTTATTTTTGCATCCTTGGACTAGGGTTTAAGCTCTTTGGAAAGATTTTTATCTATCCACGAAACGGCCCTTATTGGACAAGTTTTTAATTCATAAAATGAACCTTTGGAGAATGCAATGAATAGCCCAAGGCAAATTAACGTCGCCTTTCTGCATTTTCGCTTGCCTTTTGCTTACACATATCATCCAACCTGTGTTGAAATGCCGCCGTTAAAGCAGATAGTATTGTGTAATAAATCTTCAAACTATGTAGGAAACACAAATAGTTTTCTGAAATGAGCGTTTAAGAGCTACAGATTTTAATAGCAAATATCGGAAGGACGCAAAAGAAGAAGGCCCTGCTGTTTCCTTTCCAAGACAATCTTTTTTTTTTCCTTCTCAATATATTATTAGCATCCATATCAAATTATTTTAAACTTTTTTTTTGTGTATATGGTTCTTTTGCTTTTAGTTAAAGAGAAGTGGAACTGGAAGCAGTTATTTTTCTCCACCGCAAAAAATACATTCAAACGCATAGCAGGCAGGAGTCTCCACGATGCAATATTTGTACAAACGCACTCGGACGCAGGCACCAAGGCACAGTCAGTAAAGCGAGTAGAGCAATCTCCACTTCCGTTTTGCGGATGCCATTGATAGATTGACTGGAGAGGAACACGAACTTGAACAGCTGGTACAGAGGCTTGAAACCACCTCCAGAGCCTAAGTGCAGAGAAGACCAAAATGATGACCAAAAACACCAAAGGCATCAATACGGGCATCAAAGTCCAAGACCAATCCATCAACACAGTGCATAGCTTCAAATAATTAGGAGCCATTGTATAAGACAGACAATTGGTCCCGACAGGGAGTCCTCTCCAGCATCGCACAAACAACAGCTGCCCTGACAAGAATGAAGCCCATTTGGAAAGATAGGAACATAAGTCTACACCCCAAGGTAAGGCTGCTGAGCTCCCTTGTCATCTCCATCTTCCTATACGCTTGCGAAAAATGGACCAAACTCCGATGGTACGGCCATGTCACCAGAGTATCAGGCCTTGCAAAGACAATCATGCAAGGCACGGTGAAAGGAGGCAGAAGAGGAGGAGACAGAAAAGGAGGTGAGAGGACCACATTCGAGAGTGGACTGGGTTGACACTGAGCGAAGCCATGAGGGTTGCTGAGGACAAAGAACGATGGAGTACGCTGGTTAAAAGGTCATCTGTGATATCCCAACGGGATACGGGATAGAATAGTACTCGGAAGGCAGACAGACAAACGGACACATTCACACACTTATGCGCGCAGGCGCGAACGCATACGCACACGCACATTTCGGAAACATCACAACTGATTTTTTTTTAGTAAGAATGTAGGAATCGGACAGTGTTATTTTTAATGGAAATAGTGCAAAATTCATCCCCAAAAATGTGTCCTTTTCCGTCTAAAAAGTTGATCTAATTCGCCGACTATAGGAAACGGAAGAGGTCGACTTCAGTTCAAAAATTTTGCCAGGGAACAGCTGGATTTTCTCCGTCCCGGATAGACCATTCCCATGTACTTAAAACACTCATGTGCATACAACAACACTCTCGTGCACTAAAAGATGTTCTTAGAAAAAGTGGGATCATGCACAAAAAATGTGGGTTCCTAGCTAATGAACCCATTTGTAGCATAGAAAGGCAAGATTTGGTGCCCATTTGTAGGTTTATGTAAGTACAAACACACACAAACACACACTTCTGTCTCTGTCTCTGCCTATCTGTCTGTCTGTCTGTCTGTCTCTCTCTCTCTCTCCTTCTCCTATTCTACTTAAGATGCTGAAACACCATGCATTTCAGAAGTGATTTTGACAATATTACAAGTACAGGGTGTATAGTGCTTACAGATCTCTGAAAATGGGGAGTAATAACTCGTCCCGTTAAAAGTAATTCTGACCCGTCAGAAACACCTTTTGTGAGTTCAAGTGCGTACCCAAACTGTAACCTAAACGCGTACCCCCCCCCCCCCCCCTTTTTTTTAAACCGCACTCCGACCAAGGTATATTTCAAGCAAAGATCGTGTTTCCGGAGTTTGCCGAGTGCGATTGAAAACGTATCGGGAAAACTTAAAAATCCACTCCAGTGTCACAAACTCTGAAAGTCACTGTGGTCTTTATAGAAATGGATCCATTGCTTTTTGTAATAGCTGCCAGTGTGTGCTATTGCCATATTTTGTGACTAGATGAAATTCCACACCAGGGGACAGCACACATGAGTCTCAATTTGGACTCCTTCTCTGCGTCACAAACGGAAAAGACCGTTTGGCCGTTTCGACTTCCTCAGTTCGTTTTTCACCACAAGCTCACATTCGGGGCCCTCTAATGGCATTATAGAGACGGTTTGTCGGCCGTCATGACCGTAATATAAATACTTTCACTGATATGTACCACAAACGTGACTACGGTAAAATTACAAGAACCAACTTCCCAACTGTCACGTTATGTAGACACCTGCTGCCTTAAAAACTAAGTATTACTGACTGCACGTAATATAGACCGATTGTAGAGACGTAAATAGAGAAATAGAAGAAACAGAGATAGAGGAATCCATGTAAAGACAGAATTGGCTTTTGATTGCTATTCCGTGATATATAATGTATGTTAAACAATGCAGAAGCTCTCCGGGACAACTGAACAGAAAAATGACCTGATGTAACTAAATTGCGCTTTCCGGTGTAACATCGTCAAATTTCCGGGTTCTTACTTTAGCCGGGCGCCTTTGCGCATGCGCCATGTCAAGTCAGGCCGGCTTTTTCACGATGTTCTTAGGCGTCGTAACCCTAACCCTAAACCCTAACCCTAATTCTTACTAAGACTACGATAGCACTGTACGCATGCGTTGAATTTTGTAATGCGTCGACCAATCAGAATGCTTCCAGTCGCTCTCAGCCCAAATAAGATACTAGGAACTTTGACGATGTCACAACGGGGGGACTGTGGAAAGCATCTGTTCTGGATCGAGGCGTCGTTCGGATCTTGTGCTCCAAACATGAATATGTACATCGTATTACAGTATTCCTAATAATACAGCGTTGATGTAGAAACAACCATAATAAAAGAAGGGTTTGTGTTGTTTTTTTGTCAATTTATTCCATATTACATTTTTAGTGAATAAGCCATGTGCGTTTGTGGACTTGGGAGGAAAGAAGAAAATGGTCAAAGAACAGCACACATCAAAATGCAACATACACAAACAGCAAAACAGTTTAGATACTAGATGATGTATTATCCCCATATTTACAGGAAATAAATTTGACATGTGGGCAACATGAAATAAATATGAAACATGACAAGGACAATATCATAGTCAATGAAGTAAACATATGACATTGTATCTGCGTTCTTTTACACAAACATTCTCAGACACTCCAGCTATCAAAAGTGGAAATGATTTATGTATTTGGTAATTCATTCGTATAGATCCATTTAGTGTGAATTTGAAAAGGATCTGTGTCGCATAAGTATGTGACTTTGGGACCATTTAAGACTGCAAGGGCAAGACCAGACATCGGTTCGAATGTGTAGTGTGAAAGTTCAAGGGCATGACAGTGGAAGATTTTCTGCTCTAATGACAACGTCAATACAATACAAGGTTATTGCTTTAGGTCCAGCGGACTCTTCCGAGCCAAATCAGGACCAAACGTCAATAAGATTAGGAATGAAATATATATATATATATATGATCAATTACAAAAATATTTTAAACCATTGTATTGTTGCAGAATTACATTAGTTTTATGTAGTTCTTTTGGTTATTATTCGTTGTGGTATGTAATAATACTATGTTTTCTTTTTTGTGTTATTTTTTAAAATTGGCTTGGATATGTGTGAGTATGTATGTGTGAGTGTGTGTGTGTAATAAATGTTATTTGAAATTAGTGGAGCCTTCTTGCTGAGCTATTTTGGGGAAGTGACAGAATCAGCCAAGTAACGTTTCTGTGGTCGATTAGAGAGAGGGTCACAATCTATTGACTTTTTCACACCATTCTATCGCGAATTTACTGAAAATTAAATTGATTTAGGGTTATCATAAGAATTCTTAAATGTCATCAAAGCAACAAAAAAGCAAAAGTGGGTCTAATCACGCCATTTTATTGATCGTGGTCTCTCTTGTTTATATTGCCTTTTAGTTATACTTCGTAAAGTAAGTCCTTTTTTCTGAGATGGCCCAGGGTCAACATGTGAATTTAACATAATCTTGCATTGCGAGATGCAGGCAAGTTAAGTAAGTCATCAAAACCCTAACAGCAGGCAAAAGGTAAATTAGGAGACGAACTGTTGAAACTAAGGTCGCTGGACTTTGTTATTCTTTGTCATCATCACACGGCAGAAATAAGCTTTGATATTAAGTATAACAAACTTTCGCAGCTCCTGTGGCTCTTCGATCCCTTGATACTCAATTCTGAAGTGATCCCAACATGCAATGACTATACACCATGCTTGCGTTTCACTATGACGGCCTACTAGCGCCAAAACCGAGAGTTACCATTATCACGAGATAATTGAAATTATCACGTGTTCTGTGTAATTTACAGAGATACCGGTAATCCGCAGTGTTAATTAATAATTATCAGTATTTGCCATGCTTTTCTAGCGCCAAAACCTGATAATTACTAATATCATGAGATAATTTCAATTATCAAGAGATAATTACAATAATCACTGAAAATTATAAATATCAAGATGAGCATTCGTGGCCCGATGCGCGATGCGCATGCGTGGCAGCTGCACTGTTCCCAGCACGGCTGGGGGTTTGGCCCTAGTAAAGCGTGGCCAAAACTGAAAAGTATTAATTAACACTGTGAATTACCGGTATCTCTGTGAATTACACAGAACACGTGTTAATTACAATTATCACTGATACATGTAAGTTTTGCAGGTTTTGACGCTAGTAAGCCTCCTTACCAGGATTAAGCATGATCACGTGAAAATTATAATTATCAATTGAAAATGTTAATTATTATGTGATAAGTACAATTTTTAGTTTTGGCGCATTTCCAGGCGGATTGATAGAGCCAAAACGGAAAATTAAACATGATCACACGAACATTTTGTAATTTTCAATGATAATTGTAATTATCCCTTGATAATTGTAATGATCCCATGATATTTGTAAATATCACATGATAATTGTAATTATCAGGTTTTGGCGCTAGTAGGCCGCCATATTTCACACTGCTGAACCATGTGACTGCTTCATGTCTTTACAGAGTGTCTTCAGCTCAAACGTTGTATGCCTCACAGCAGTTCCTGATTAATCAATGCGAACCATGCACATAACACATCGAAAGCCTCAACCTCGGGCAAGCGAGCGCCAACGTACACTTACGTAACCTAGGCCGCCTCTTTGGACCGTAGCTGACCCCTGATCGTGGCAGGCCAAGCTGTGGGCCAGAGAACGGTACCTGCTGCCTTGAAAACTAGGTACTACTGACTGATCTTGCGAGGTATAGTGCAGTCAGTAATTACATAGGCAGTTAGCAGTTCCCTAGGCGGTTAGTTCAGTGACCAACTCGGGTTCCCGTCAGGCCAGTAGAAAGGTTAAGGCTTGAAGTCCATCCAGTAGTTCAGTGATACTAAAACTGCATAGTACTTGATGGTGGTTCAAAATGTAAATGGATTTACACGGATACGAGTCTCTCTTCGTATGTTTGTTTTTTTTGTGTGAAGTATTTTACATTTTAAGTCCGAAATGTTACTAGTAATTTTGTTCCTTATCACATACATACGGTTTTCATTCAGATTAAAATTGCAGTACTGATTGAGGTACAAATCTGTTGATTTACTTTTGAGTCTAGTCTCAATTCCTGTGATATATTTTCAAAACAGTTATAATTTGAAGTTCTATTGAAAAATCGTCGCAAAAAGTTAAAAAAAAATCGTGGATTGAATTTAGCAGCAGTAATGACTTGGAGGACATAATATATCCTCGATATATACAAAACTTGTATGGATCATAGTCTTTTTACGTGAGAGACACAAAAGCCTTGTTTTCTGTGCTATTTTGAGTGTTTTTTCTCTTAAGTTAAAAACTCTAAAACGCATGTGGACTGGTTCCGATAGTGTGATATAATTATTATTATTATTATTATTATTATTATTATTATTATTATTATTATTATTATTATTATTATTATTATTATTATTATTATTATTATTATTATTGATGATGATGATGATGATGCGAATGATGATGATGATGATGATGATGATGATGATGATGATGATGATGATGATGATGATGATGATGATGATGGAATTATTAAAGCCGGTGATGAAATTTTTAAAGCTATTTTATTTCGATTTGTAATTTTATTTCGCGTATGAATTGTGCCAACATTTTGTTTTCAATTTTTTGCCTTCGATTAAATTGGCCCACGATTCTTCTAATTGATTGCAACATAGTGGGACAAATAGACGTTTCGATAATTTTTAATTGATAGTTTTAATACAAAACACATAAATCTATATCAAACTTGGTTTATAAAAACACTTACAATTTCGAGAAAGATAATAAGCTCAAATCATATCCTATCCCGTAACTCGAAAGTCGTTGGACACCATAGCTGATCGTTTAACCAGCGTAAGCCATCTTTCTCTGTCCTCGGCAGTCCTCATGGCTTCACTCAGTGTCAAGCCAGTCAATTCTCGAATGTTGTCTTCCCACATCTTTTTCTGTCTCTCTCTTCTTCTGCCTCCTTGCCGTTGGTCTTTGCAAGGCCTGAAGTTCTGATGATGTGGCCATACCATCGGGGTTTCCGTTTCTTCACCATTGTGAGCAAGTCATAATATTATTAAAACAATAATAATAAACGCTAAAATGAAAGAGTTTAAATAAGGGTCATATCGGTTTTTGCCTGATTTGGAAAGTTTTAAATGATAGCTATAACATTAACATTATAATGTCATAAGATATTGAAAGCACAATCTGTCAATGCCAATGCTTCCAAACGGCTTATTAATGTGTGCTGCTTTCCATCGAAACAGTCTCAGCCAGTTAGTCGACAGATAGAAAGTTTAATTAGCAAATATGCTCACGATGACCAAGAGAGAAGCTCTTTGGTCGGAGAAGGATTAGTGTCCTTGAATTTTTGTTTCAATATTCAGATAACATGACTGTTGGCTTCTTTTGAAAATTTTAATTGCGGGTGTGTTTTAGCGAATGACCTTCTTCTGTAGTTTTCTCCGTTTTGATAATGATAAATAATGCGGAAGTCGAGAAAATGGAATTGGCTTAGGAAATTATATATTACAGCAACCGTGTGATACATTTGGTAATAATGTGATAAAATTTTGTGTTTATATTGTATTTTTCTTTTCTTTGTCGGTCGCTCTTGCCCGTCTTGGAAATAGTTTTTAAAGACAAGCAATTACATGTATGTGTGCACGATTCTTTCCTTTCTACCGCCGTCTTCACACCCGTATACACGAACAAGTAGGTTCTTTCTGTCTACGAAGACCAGGCGTGTGCATGCGATGCAAGTTCATGCAAGTTGAATTTATTGTTATAACAACAAATGCACAGAGACGACCCTGAAAAAAAACGGTCTCATATATGTCCATAATCTTTAAATGTTTGTAAAATATTAAAAAGTATAATCACATGTAAACAAAATATCAAAACTATAAACAAACATGATGTTTAGATAAAATATTAATCAAAACATCCGGTAAGTCACTTCCGGGGTCACTTCCGGTTACTCACAAATTGGAGTTCACAATCCAAAACGTATAAATTTTACGAAAAAAAAATTATTTGGCTTAAAGTTATCAAGCGTTACTATAAAGATTAAATGAATAAGCTCGACGTTATACTAGATGATATCATCATCAACATCATCATCATCATCATCATCATCATCATCATCATCATCATCATCATCATCATTAACATCATCAACATTAGCTATCGATAAATTTACACAAACGGTCCAAATAAATGCATAGTTTACGAAAACCTTCTTACTATGGAACAAGAATTAAAAATTAACATGAAATTGCAAAAAAACGACAATGACTTCTGCCAATATAAAGTACATCAAACAAAATTGTTCTATAGAATCCCTGGATATACAATCCGAAAAGTCGAGTTCACCCACAAAATATAGAAATATATGCATGTATATGTTTAGAATCTAGAAACAGGTTTAAAGAATCGGAAACACGTACTTATCTTGAAAAGTTTTCTCACAATACATAAGTTCGACACCGTCTTTTACATCCTACATACACAGACTGGCTGATTGATAACGGCAATTACATCAACTTCTTAGATGTTGCCTCTACAACTTATAGTGAGAGAATGGCGACTTTCTCTATAACAATATTTCCAAACTCAGAAATCGGTTCATACCATTTATCTCTCTGCTATACAATTATCAAAAATACATGACAACTTATGGTAATACTGTAACTCAAGTCAGTCAGTGGAATGTTCTATATCCTACATAGTACAACCAATCCGATTTTATTTAAATCAGAAATGTAACGTGTTTTCCGTATTTGATATTTTGAAAACTAATCAGTAATATAAGTATACAAAAAACGTTTTTGTAAATATGTTTGATAAAATACAGAGATAAAGAAATGTAATATTAAAAAGTAAGATTATACATTGAAATTCATATTGGATTTCAACATATAGCAACAATGAATTTTACCTTAAAACAGTCACTCTGTACTACAATAGTCGATGAACAGTTCGGCTGACTAGTAATTTTTACATTGGGGTATAATGAGAAAGATTTATGTGTGTAGGAATGCGCGCGCGTGGGTTTGTTAAAACGTCAGAGTGTTTCTGCGTGTGCGTGTGCGTGTGTGTGTGAATGTCCGAGTGCGTGCGTGTTTATAGATGCGTACGTGAATGTGTTTTCGATCGTGTAAATTATGTGTGTGCAAACGCGCGCATGCGGCCTTGGTAAGTCAGGTGGTAGGCCTGTGATCTGGAAGGGAATGGACAACAGTAAGGAACATTCAGACGGTTACAAGGAAATAGAATTTCTTATCTGATGGAATCGACCTACCCAAAACTTTTTAATGACATTGTCCAGCACAATTATTGTTCCTCCAGGAAACATACCCATGTGTCTCTTAATTACCTATACGTTTTAATCACTGTAATCCACAGTGACATGATTGATATTTTGAGTTGTTTTGTTTGTTTGTTTGTTTGTTTTGTTTTTTAAAATAAGGAAACAGATCGGGATGAGACTTAGGTCTCGACGCCTCTTTAATTATAGACTTGTCAGTATATTCGAGGACGAACCGACCCATATGTTTGGTCAGAAGCGCAAGTTTTACCCAGAACCTGAAACTTAAAACTAATCAATTACTGTATTGAGGAAGAGACCTAATTCACAAATTACTTCTGTTAAAAAAAATATATCGAGGCGTTACGTCTATGACACTCAATGGTCAGATTATTTAACTCTTATTGACTTGACTTTTGGACAGGCGGGCTACGGAAAGCTTGGAGACGAGGAAGGTGTGGACGAGAGAGAGAGAGAGAGAGAGAGAGAGAGAGAGAGAGAGAGAGAGAGAGAGAGAGAGAGAGAGAGAGAGAGAGAGGCTGACAGACAGACAGACAGTCAGTCAGAAGAGATCGGGGTGGGTGGGATATGGGTGGTGTGTGAGGATTTAACGTTTTATTTTCAGTTGGTGTATCAAGAGATCTTCAGGAATCGGTCTGCAATAATTTAAAAAGAAATAAGCTGTCGCGTCGTCAGATATAATATTGGGTATGAATGTGTAGAATGATGCCCGAGAGGGCGAAAAACCCTATGCATTTTATACATTAGGTCAAATATTTTTTTTACAATACAATAAAAAACGCACTTTCCGGATGAAAACGACTAGACCTCAGACAAGTTGGTGGCAGCGGATACCAAATATTCGGTGTCAAACAAAAATGCGGTAGATGACGTGCTTAAGTCAGCAAAAATCTGCAAATTTGGGTTTAGGGCATTAGTGCAGAACGGTAGATTGAGTTACCTTGTTGTCAAGGCTTTCCGCCCGCATAAAAGGAAGGTCCAGCTGTTCGATGTGCCTATTTGAAAGTCTGCGACTTTTTGTGTTGTATGCAAACAATTTCTGAGTTGTGAAAGTGGGTTATCAATTCTTGAGTTGTTAAAGTGGTTGAACAGTCAGACACACAGTGAAAGTGGTATATATATAGATAGATAGATAGATAGATAGATAGATAGATAGATAGATAGATAGATAGATAGATAGATAGATAGATAGATAGATAGATAGATAGATAGATAGATAGATAGATAGATAGATAGATAGATAGATAGATAGATAGATAGATAGATAGATAGATAGATAGATAGATAGATAGATAGATAGATAGATAGATAGATAGATAGATAGATAGATAGATAGATAGATAGATAGATAGATAGAGAGATATATAGATAGATATATATACAAGGAGATGTTTACTTAAATTAAGGGTTCACCTGGCTGGCTGGACAAGTTAATAAGGAAAGGCTTGCTACGTTTTTAGTCCAGGTCTTCAGTCTCAATAAAGGTATGAGTCTTGTGTGGTTAGTGCATAGTCGACCAATGAATAAAATATCATGGTAAGAAACGATCTTATTGATTTTTTTCCCTTGTACTTAACAAAAATCTAATTAAGGTTAAAAAGAAGAATAGGACGGCTGCATTAGGGGAGCTCATCTGTCGTTAATGCCGTTTTTGTTAGAATTTGAACTTGAACTCAATATATGAAATGTGGGTATTTAAAAACTATTGATTCGAGCGCTTTTTTCTCATATTTGAAATATCAAGGAATGTTATGCAGTTTGTGATGAAAATCGTGAAGTCTTCTGAAAGTGGACTCCTAAATTTTCGAATGGACAGTTTTGATAACTCTTTCCTTAAACTATTAACTTGATTAGGTCAGGTGTGAGGTTCCTTTCTAACATGCACAACAGTAATTGGCGGTGGTAAACTTCATTATGATCTCTCTCTCCCCCCCCCCTACCCATCTCCATTATTAATCCCAATGAAATCGAGCTATAAATGAGTGATTGAATCGAGTGGCGTGATTGCCTTTTGTGAACTTCAACTGTACTGAGAATGCGCATGTTCCTGTAGTAGAGCGGCTATGCATTATCAAATTAGTCAGTCAGTTTATTGGTAATAAATAATGCATACACTCGTTCTCTTGTTTGTATCCGCACACATGAAATGCATAAAGCTCAACTAAAGTATACTTGGGAAAAGGTTATTGCACACCGAGGGGAGGGCAGGGATGAAGGTTTGGTGGCTGTGTGGACAAGAAGGGGAATTCCGCTTGTCACATCAATTAGTTAAACAGTCTGAAAACTGCGATAACAAACAGACCACAGATGTGTTAATATGTTAAATTGCTTTATCAAGACACCCATTACTTGTTTCTTTGTACCTCAGTCAAAGTGGTGGTTTGTTGAGTACATTACGATATATATGAAACTGAAATCACTGATATCGAACTGAACTCACTGTATGTGTATGGTATATATAATAAGATCAGTAAATTGTCTTTGCAAGAAAATAAGTACCACTGTCGTACAAAGAATATCATCTAAAGAGCTGTACTTTCAAAACTAATAATGCGAGTTGTTTTTTTTTCTTAGAACTAAACGAGTGGACAACAACTGAAACAACAGGTCGGTTCGAAGAGATATTGAAACGATAGTTGGGTCAAGCAAGATTACGCTTCAGCTGACCGGTCGCGGCAGGATGGCAAATAAGGAAAATAACGGTCTGCAAAATTCATGCAGGTGTAGGGCAGGGCAGGTCAGTGACCGCTACTAAAGCTTGACCACACAACACGTTGCTTTGCTGCATTGCGTTTTGCTTGACCGCCTCGCGCAAAGCTGGCTAGCGCTGCCCACCTTACATGTAACCTATGTGTCTCGTCTACTCACCTGAGATTAGTGGAACTAGAAGTAAGATAGATCAATAGGTAACCTAGACGGAACCGGTAAAGCAGCGGTGCTCTCATTACTGTTTTTGTTCACCATTTTATGTAGAATTTGTTGGAGTTTCGGACCACTCCCCTGCTCCCCTACTTTGTTTAGAAGCTATTGTAAACAGTTATAATATATATGCCTATGTGCTTCAAAAAAATGTTAATACAAATGTTATCAGAATGCAGAAACTGTTTTTGCTTTGTTTAGGCAATTCTCGAACACGTTCTCGGCACATACAAATAGAAATCTACACACTCTGGTTTGTTGATTTAGTGAATAGGTAGAAGTTGTCATGCAGTACAGATCTACAAGCTGTGAGATAGTTTACAACCGAAAGTACCAGTGATTGTGAAAGCATATTGGATTCTTCTTAGGATGTTGTACTCATAGTGGTAGAAACTTTAAGTAATTTGAGAGGTGTGTTCAGACCAAGTAATAAAACTTCGTTGATTGGGATGCAGTAACTGCAGAAATACCTTGTACTTGGTTGTATTCATTTTTTTAAACAAACTATTCTAATGAAATAGTTTGCACGCAATTCTGTGTAAAGGTTATTAGTGACAGTCACAGACTGCGAAAGAAAACGTTGGAAGCAGAAATAAACTTGTTTTTTTAAAATTGTTTTTACTGTGTGTTTGTGTGTGTGTGTGTGTGTGTGTGTGTGTGTAGGTGTGTGTGTGTGTGTAAGTGTGTGTGTGTTGAATTATACAGGAATGTTTAACAAGTGCGCAAGGGCAAATACAGTTTCTTCTCCTTTTCTTATGGTGCTTTGAATGCTGCTATTTCATCAGTTGTAAGATTAAGTTAACTAGGTGTTCTACAAACAGTTTCAGATTAATTATTAATGTTATATTGGTTTCAATGAAGAAGTAGGCCCGGAAGAAGATGGTTGGAAATTTTTGGATGTGAACTAATTATTTATCTAGTTATTTAGTTATTTTGTTTATTTTGTTTATTTTATCTGATTTACCTATTTGGGAGGAGAGACTGATTACATATTGTCAAGAATTTGTAGATCTACTTATCAAAGGTTAAAAGGCTGCAACCTATTTGGACAGAACCTTTGTTTGAACAGACTGTGTAAATAAAATTTTTAGTTTTCCTCCTTGGCGAAATTTTCGAATGTTTATTGGCAGATTTTAGAGTTCTTTAAATGTTTATTTTTTTGTGAAAAACATGTATATCTGCTTTGAAAGCCATGGATTGACATAATTTATGCTTTGCAGGAATAGACTGAAACATATCTTTTAATTCTTTTCATGTCGACGGTTTTCAGATTTAGTGGGACGTTGTGTGCTTTGGGTTTAGGCGTAGGAATAGATGAAAATTTGCTTTGTACCAAAAGGGTTGTAACATTTGTTTGCTCTGTAACATGAGTGTTTCTTTGAAAATAGAAAGAACGAAGGACGGAAAGAAAGGAAAAGAGAGAAAAAAATTGAGCTGAAAACATATGCTTGCATGGAATTGTAAAGCTAATAATAGAATGTAAATGTAGGTATAACTATATTATGAATATTACAATCAGCACTTTTTATGTTTCACAAAGTTATTATAAACACACAATAGACCACTGACGGTTGTTGTTGTTTTTTTTAGTTGCC
Organism: Oncomelania hupensis; assembly: GCA_036898135.1. NCBI lineage: Eukaryota > Metazoa > Mollusca > Gastropoda > Littorinimorpha > Pomatiopsidae > Oncomelania > Oncomelania hupensis. The sequence goes on along the minus strand of CM072511.1, from coordinate 141,831,217 downwards.
AATAATGCAAACAAAAAGTGGCTGTTTTGAAATAGTTAATAATTATTCCCAACACACGTGACTTTTTTCTAGCTGCCAATAACAGTAACAAAAGATGTCTGAAAATCAAAAATGACTTTCCCAAAAAAAAAAAAAGCTAATAATACCAACAAACGTGACTTTTGTTGTTGTAGTTGCCAATAACAGTAACAAAAGATGTGTGAAAATCAAATGTCCCGTCTTTATTACAATGGAGTGGATGAAAATTGTTGAGCGAAACAACGGGGGAGTTTCTGTGCCAACACGATCATGTATCTTAAATATCATAGTGTAGCTTTGAAATGGAACCTGCTTGGTTATCCTATCAGTGTCTAACACTGTCATGTTTTGCCTGACTTGTCAGGTGATTGTTCGGAAGTTTGTCACTGTTAGCCGATATCTGTTGAACTTTTACTTAGCAGTGTTGATAAAGTTTTAACAAGTTACGAATTAATGTTACGCCAAATGTGGAAAAGAAAGAAGAGAGAAAAAAAAAGGTTCAGCAAAACTGTAAACAAGAAATGGTAGTAAACTTACGTGCATTGCTAGTTTTGTGATTAAAACAATTATCCTCCTTTTAATCAACCATCCGATACGATAAATAAGATAATTTAATTGATTAATAGGTAAAGGTAGTCCCATAGCCTTGTGGCCGTAGGGGAGCGTGATGTTGGAGATCACACTTATCTTGGGCCAGCGTAATGAGGGCGATGCCCATCTCTCTCCCTCGCTGCTTTACCTTCCCCACCCTTAAGAGAGTAGGTACTCAGTCACAGTTGAGTCAACTGGGGGGCGTTGTTATTTGTCGCTTCACGTTTTGCGGTCACCCATCCAAGTGCTAACCGCACTGGACGGTGCTTAACTTGCGACACAGTAGCGAGTGCTCCAACCACTGCGCTATCCGACACCCCGATAAATTAATATGTATAAATAAATAAGTAAATCTCAAGGTTTGAAGTGAACGTGTAACGACATCTTTTCTGGCATTTCATTCTCAAATGTATAGAGGGCAGTTCTTAAAAAAATTGTTTACAGATTAAGAAGCAAGCTTAATACACATTTGGTACCTCTTGCACTTATATAATCGAACTATTCAGTGACTGTAGTACCACAACCCAACCGGAGTGTTTTGTTTGCGTTGTTACTTAAGTCGTGACTAGTGAGATTTTAAACGTTTTGCTTAAGGCACATTTGGTGAAAATAGTGATGAGCACAACATTAGTTTTTTTTTAACTTCAGTGCTGAACAGTACGTTGCTTTCTCGTACATTAATGGTATGTGGATGATTTTATCCGCGAGGCAGTAACGTTAAAAATACTAGGAAGGATTTGATACTAAAACATCGTTTTAGTTTTAAATCAAATATGTCGTGGTTTAGTCATCTGATGAGTACGAGTACTTTTACCATTAATTTGACTTTTGTTCTATATGCTATTGTGAAAATATTTATTTTTTCACATTGTATAAGCAAATGTAAATAAATAAATAAACAATGTCAGTCATCTGGGTTTTTAAAAAATTAAATATAACAATTATGTTGATGTTTTTTAAACAAATGTGTATATAAGCATTTTGTATAGCATCTCCGAGCGGAGTACAGTAAGTCCTCGGGTTACGCCGGTCTCGACTTACGTTGTTTCGTGGTTACGACGCTCCTCCCCATAAAAATATAATAAATAATATTACGCGTCGTTCCGTCTTACGCGGTTTAGCGTCGTAAGCGACGTAAACAAACGGGAGCTAGTTTCTGACGAACGGCGGAAGAATACGCTTTGTTGTGGTTATATGGCGGGGAAGAGGGCGTCGCTTCCTACGCTGGCGTCGCTTCATACGCTCAGTCACTGTACAAACGCCATTTTGGTTTACGCCGTCTATCTCTCTCACGTGTTTTCTCGTTTTTTGCCCTTCTTCTGATGGTAGTGCATCAAAGAAAAAAAAAGGCCATCACTATGGAAGTTAAAATGGACATTATAATATTAATACTGTTTATTTTAAATGTCATGAACAGTTACAGTACAGTATATAGCACTGTACGTACAGTACAGGTATTTTTCTTTATGCTCCAACTTACGTTCCGACTTACGATGAAATCGGGGTTACGACGCGTCCAACGAACGGATCAACGTCGTAACTCGAAGACTCCCTGTATTTGACTCCAGACTCTCGGCCACTATCTTGAGAACACGGCCCGATCCGAACTGTTATTTTCATGTATCATTCGTAAGAGGGGCATAAACACTGTTGCTGTGAAAGGCGGGGAAGCTTGTTGCTAGTAAACCGGTTTGCCGGCTACTAGTGCTACGACACTCTCTACAAGTCACTGCCACTGACTTGCATAAAATGCCTGCCGACAATGTAGTCCAGCTCACCACCAAATGCAGAAGACGAATGGTCAAGCGGGGAGAAAATATGTCGCGTCGCCCTGTCCTGCATAACCCAATGGCCACATCAAAGGATTCTGCACAGCAGGATCCACCCAAACATCAAGAAAGATGAAAAGGTGACTATCCTGCTCTCAAGGGTGGACAAAAAGTGCGACATGACGCGTTTCGACCTTTACCAAATGTCTCATCAGATGAGACGTGGCCTTGAATGCTTGGACTACGCTGAGTGCAATCTATATGTACTGCATGGGCAGTCACAAAGTCACCGCTTCTTCATTATGTGACCTTCTCAACGGTGTCTTTATGACTACTCATGTAGTACATTATAGACTGCACTCAGTGTACAAATCTACATATATATCAACGCATTGATGATCCCTTTAGACCCAAGAGGAACTTCTTTTTTTAAATATTTTTCCTCCTTCTCATCCTCCTTAGGGACATGGTTTATGACGAACTTAGTCTGCTCGTGATGGAAGGAAAGTCTGAACTGTAGAATAATTATGATAGTACGCCCATCAAAAGAATGAAAAAGGGTAGTTAGGAGGTTTTAAAAATCACACACAAAGAAAACTCGTTCGTTTATTGCTGCCAAAAAGTAATAGTGGAAAATGTGCTGAGCAGGACCAAAAAAAAGTTGAAATATCATCTTATTTAAGAAACAATTGAGATAGAAGCAGGCAAAGGAAACTCGATAGGGGTTAGTCTGGCTTCCGAAATCCTGTTTCCCATTTTTGTATTATTCCCATGTTAGGTTTCTCCTGCCATTAAGTTCACATCTGATATAGTCGAAACACACTTTTATGCAACTTGCTGTCAATTCACAAAAGGAAAACTAGGTTAGTCGGAGTGGCGCAGCGGTCTGAGGGGTAAAACAGCGCAGACTTGTTTGATGCTGTGTCTGCAGTTTTCTATCCTCTGTAATCTGTTACGTGGATCAAGCGCATTATGCAGTTGAATTTGTACTAAGACAGACGAGTCTACTAGACTTAATTAAACATTAAACATTTGAGCTGCGTGATTATATTCGATGTTCATAATTCTTCTTTTATTTTATACTTTTCTATAAGGAAAAAAAATCTTTTGGGAACTGTTCATCTGAAACTTGAATTAAAAGACCGATCTAATTAATTGAGTGACTACTTGATAACACTTGAGCATCTCTCTAGATATTAATTGGTCAAGGAAATGTATGGAAGAAACAAACTGCAGGACAAGGAAGAAACAAACTGCAGGACAAGGAAGAATAAAAGACCGTGAAATTCAACATTATTGTCAGTCATTTGATTGAGCGTTTGTGGGTAGGAACAATACAATCCATCGTGTGTGTTATAGGCTGTGCAGCGAAGTGTGAACTAAACGGAAGGATAGGCTGGTTCTTGCAGCATCTTTGCCCTTGGACCCAACTGTGAAAACGTTTGTGGCTCAGAAAGTTTTGTGCATGAGGTTTGGAGGGAAGCGAGCTTTTTGAGCTCAGTATTTGAGGAGGTGGTTCCAGAGGCACTCATTAGGCCATTCAAAAGTTTTCTGCATAGACATGTAGGATAGATGATCTGTATGTATATATCTACGAATCAAACCAATGTCTCGCTGCCCAATAGGTCTGGCATTGTTATTGACTTTTTCATCAGGGCATCTGTGGCCTTCAAGGACAGTTTTGCCTGGAGTCCGTATCCACATATACCATGCATTAGAGCAGCTGATTCGAACTAGACTATTGAGACATACTGGAGCCTGTGACCTTTTTTAAACATTTCTTTTATTTTAGTATGAATTCAAGAATTATAAGCAGTGTATTTGTCTATCATGGAGTACTTTACTGAAATCACTGAAGTTTTCACACATGACTGGTATGCCTTAACAGTAGTAGGCTGTGGAGTCTTGGATATTATTAGTGATTTTCCCTATTTATTTGTGTGTGTGTAACATTTTCAGACCAGGGTTTGAGGTATTTATTATTCTGTGTATTGGCACTGTGGGAAACTTTAATTTTTCCTCGGATTGTGATACCTCATAAAACGAATGTCTCCGATGGTGTCATCACACTGACGCTAACTAAACAAAAGTGCGACGGTACCTGTGCCTTTGCTTTTGGATACAGCGGCACACGGATGTCTGTGGGGTATCCCCATCTTCAGATCAAGCAAGAGCCGTGGATGCAGGAGAGTAGGGGAGGCGGGGCTAGAATGGGAAGGATGTGGCCTGCCGAATGGGAACAAGATGTGTTCGAACCTACAACGTACTGTCAGCATTATCCATACCCAGGTACTACTGTCAATAATGGTAATGTTTATTTTCACTGTGTGTTTTGTCATTATCATCATCATCATCATCATCGTCATCATCATCATCATCATCATCATCATCATCATCATCACCATCATCCTCTTCTTCTTCTCTTCGTTTTTCTACTCGTCCTCGTCGTTAATTTTCGTTACAATCATCAATCGCTAATTGTTAATAATAATAATAATAATAATAATAATAATAATAATAATAATAATAATAATAATAATAATAATAATAATAATAATAATAACAACAATAATAATAATATAAATAATAATAATAATAATAATAATAATAATAATAATAATAATAATAATAATAATAATAATAATAATAATAATAACGGCGACGAAAATTGGTCATTGTGACCTTTTTTTAAATTTCTGGTTTTTTTAGTATGAATTCAACAATTTTAAGCAATGTATTTTACTATCATGGAGTACTTTACTAGAATCACAACATACTGAAGTTTTCACACATGACAGTTATGCCTTAACCGTAGTATGCTGTGGAGTCTAGGATATTATTAGTGAGTTTTCCTATTTATTTTATTATGTGTAACAGTTTCCGACCAGGGACTGACGTCTTTATTATTCTCTGGATTGGCAGTGTGGGAAACCTACAGTTTTCTCGGATTGTGATACCTCGGAAAACAAATGTCTTCGATAGTGTCATCACATCAGTACAGACAAGATTCAGACATTAATAGATTCTTTTAATAGCAACTTCATTGTCGATCGGTAGCAACATACGAGGGTTCAACGAATAATAATGCATCAGCTGCTGATGTTCATGCTATATGGGGACAGCCATGATAAATAATGTATCCGCTGCTGATGTTTATCATATATCGAGACATGTTTAATCCGAAGAAACCTGGCAAGTGTATAAAGTCATAGTGGCAGATCTTGGAGTTATTGCTTCGTTAGTGAAAATGCTGAGAACTATGAGGTAATTATTAATTTTAAATCTTTCCGGTCTGTGATCTCTTAAAACGTGCTTTTTTCTCGTGCAAAAGCTTTCAGCTGAACACGCTTTACCCACTTCCCTCCCTCCTAACCCTCCCACTCCTTCTCATTTAGTGTGCAGTTGGGTCGGTGGGGGCCAGCGGTCAGTGTCATCAGCCGTGAACATAGTTAGCAACTAGCCATCGGTCAATGGCCACAAAATCCGCGCCCATTGAAAAATGGTTCCTCTTGACGGAAGGAAAAGATTAATGCGTCAGGTGTAGTAGGCCTGTGCTATGGAAAATCATACATACAGAATACAGAATACAGACTCTTTATTGTCCCCACAAATACCTGCAAGGAAATTCTTAGCTCAGCTCAGCGTCCAAAGATCTCCCTTTCTCTGTCTCTAGTGGTTTCCTTTGCACTTCCAAAAACTGAACAGCAATAGTAGGTCTCAAACAGCTGACTGTTCGAATATACATGCCTATTTTGCTTGGCCGAATGCTAGTGATGGAAACTCAGACAAGACTGATTGAAAACTTGCTTAGTATTTGAAGTATTGCTTACTCATAAAATCAGTTGTGGGTCTAGAATATAATTCTCTACTGGAGAGAGAGAGAGAGAGAGAGAGAGAGAGAGAGAGAGAGCGAGAGAGAGAGAGAGAGAGAGAGAGAGATTTGTTTGACATAAGTCATGATAATAGCTACTCTGCTGGTAAAATGTATTGCCCGAGACGAATATTGACGCATACCTAGGACTTGGGAAAAGTCGGGGTTGGCTGGAAGGACGTCCGCCTCCCCATGTCCTGGTTGGCGCTTCAGCATGGCTTCGATCGCTGAAAAGGCAGCAGAAATTTCATATGTTATCCATAGCCCAAAATAGAATCTCAATTCACGTAGAGAACACCCTTAAACCGTGTTTTGCCTATTTTTTGTTGCATAATTATATTTAAGGTGACCTCAAGACTATTTCCAATGGAATACTATAATGGACAAACGACGTGGAGAAGGGTATAAACGCATAGCTTGCTGCGTCTGCCGTCATGCTAAAAACTGCGCTCTCTCGCTCTCTCTCTCTCTCTCTCTCTCTCTCTCTCTCTCTCTCTCTCTCTCTCCCTCTCGCTCTCTCTCGCTCTCTCTCTCGCTCTCTCTCTCCATTTTATGTAAAACTGGTATTTATTTATTTATTCTTTGTAATTGTTTTAAACAAGCTATTCGTGCCACGTCATTGCCCAAAGGACGATAAAATAATTTTCTGGACCAATGGCGCTACAGTTATAATACACCGTGTTCTAAACCTGTGCTTGCAGGTGGGGCCGGGCAGCTCAGTTGGTAGAGCGGCTTACTAATAACCAAAAGGTCCCTGGTTCGAATCCCGGATTGGCCAAAGTGCGACCGTATTATTTTCCCCTTACCATCAACTGGTGTCCGAATAATGTGCCCTATGCGATCCGGTGTCGTGTGACTATAGTCTACAATTAACTTTAACCTGTGCTTGCTAGCTCGGTTTGGCGGGGTTTGCCAAATCACGTGACCGTAGCTAGAAGGTCAAGCGGAATGCGGTCAAAGATCATGGGATGGTCACCAGGCCGGACATTTTGGTCCACGGCTTGTTCACAAAAATGACCAAGGCACGCTTGGCGTGAGAATATGCTACCAACAGCTTTCGGCAGCTCCGAAATCGGCTCGCTTGGCTGATGTAAGATCAGGGCTTGCGTTTTGTGTTGAAGCAGTAACCTGTTTTGGGGAGAGTATGGAGTGGGGAACTATGGATGAGATGTATCACCGTTTGCGATTTTGTTACCGGGTCCCACCGCGGTAGCTCCAGTTATAGAGCGTTCGCCTGGCACACCGATAGCTCAGGTTCGAAACTTGAGGTGGGCGAAATGAAAAAAAAACATGGCCATTTGTCACTGTCTATTTTAGCAGAAGGATTGCTCTGGTGGTTCAGCGTTGATTTAGGTTCCTACTTCTTGTTCCCTGGGATGGTTATTCCCGTCTGCCATATCGCCAATGGTGGGTGTAGACGTTAAACCTCAATGTTCATTCATGTTGTATAATTATCCTGACTTCAGCGAACTATTGTGTGATTGCTGGATATTACGGGCCAGCGCCTTGAGAAACTTTCTGAGCTTGTAAATGCGCTATATAAGAGAAATCTATTTTTTTAAATTTTCTTTAATGCCCCTATATGCTCAGGTGTCCGGGACACAAATCTTTAAAAAAAAAAAAGTTGTAATTCTGTGTTGTTATGAATGGCATTGTGTGAGACTAATAAAAGAAAAGAAAGAGATTTTTCTTATATAGCGCACTTACAAGCTCAGAGAGCTTCTCAAAGCGCTGGCCCGTAATATCCAGCTATCACACAATAGTTTGCTGAAGTCAGGATTCGAACCCACGTCGCCCAAGACGCATTCACACAAGTGGTGCGCTCTGACCACTGAGATATCACTGCCGCCGAGACTAACCCATTACTTATGTCACAATAAACGCTATTAACCACTCAACAGCCTTCCTGCAAAGTAACAGTTAATATTAATAATCTTCTCTGCTTATTATGACTTTCATACTCTGTAAACAGCATTGTTATATCAATTATCTGTGGTTAATAACGTAAATAAGCCTACTAGGAGTGTAACATTTAAAACCTTAGTGTTGTTTTTTTTCTAAAAGAGAAATGGATGGTCCTATTTCTTGCAACTTAATATGTTTCTCTGTGTGTGTCGTGTGTGCATGCATTTCTATGCTGTCTAGTATTATATATAAAACATGAATGTATGATTAGATGAATGTTGGTGTGTGCGCGCCTAGATCCGCAGGGTAGGCACCTTACAAATGCTAATTATTATTATTATTATTATTATTATTATTATTATTATTATTATTATTATTATTATTATTATTATTATTATTCGAATCATATTAAGGCGAAATAACGTATAATATAATATATACATATTATGTGTTATGCGCATGTTGTATCTTTTACAATTCTGCATCAATTTACTTCAAACTTTCCACAAGGACAGATTTCAGTGTCCAATTTGTTTTAGCTTTATCTGTTTTGACTGATATGTTAAAAAATACCTTCAGAAGAAAATCTAACCCATATGTAAACTCATTTGGGAAGAGAACTGGTAAATAGATTATTTTTATATGTGTTTTATGAAGAGGGAATGTTGTAAGTTTCTTGAATGTTGTAGTCATTTTGTTCACAGGGCTATGTCCAAAATGTTGGTTCGGTAAGCTGCTTGTGTTATGATTTATTTGTAAGCTGACATAGCATAGGCCTAGTGAAAGCATTGTGATGTAGACTATTTAGTAATTTCGGTGTATGAAAAACAGTGATAAATTTGAATGTCAACAAAATGTTGATTGGATTTTGCTACCGGTGCTCGGACACTTTAAGCGTATAGATACTAAAAAGTAGTCCGTAATAAGTGAATCAGGTGAAAGAGAAATAATTAAACTTTGTGAAAGAGAAGTAAGCAATGAAAAGACGGCAAAAGTAAGGGGCGGTGAAACTTGTAAAGACGGTGATGGGCAAATCAAGTTTTTAGCGTATAGTTGGGGTGAATTATGGTTATTGTAAAATCATGATATTGTACAGAATTTGGAGTCCGAGAGGGCTGAGGACACCGACGAGGCCTGCGGCTAAAGGCTGGTTTTGGTGAGTTCGGTATTGGAAAGCCGTGCAAAGGATGTGGTGGCAAGAACAGCATGGTTGTTGTTGTTGTTGTTGTTGTTGTTGTTGTTGTTGTTGTTGTTGTTGTTGTTGTTGTTGTTGGAAGTCGAAGACATAAAGTGAGAATAGTGAAAGACGAGGTTTATTCTGATGCTCGAATGTGAGCATATTTACCGTTATTCGACTTTGAACTTTTGCCAGTCATGAGGCAGAAACAACAAGGATTTGGAAAACGACTTGGATGGGAGTGGAAAAATGGAAAATACCGAGTTTTCTTTTGGGCCCTATTTTGTCTGTGTGTGCATACTAATAATTTGTTGTGGTAGTAGTAGGCGCCGGCATTAGTATTAGTAGATTCCAGATTATTTACTCTTTTTGAAGTATATTATTGGTTGATTTGCACAGCCCTGAGTTTGTGGTTTGCAACAAGAAGAGTGTTAAATTCTAGTCATTTTAAAGGTTTGGGCACGGTGGCCTAATGGTAGAGCTTTGGCTTGCGGATCTGAAGGTCCCGGGTTCGAGCCCAGGCCGGGGCATTGTGTTGTGTCCTTGGGAAAGACACTTTACTCCCGTTTCCTACTCCTTCGGATGAGAGTATAAACCGAGGTCTAGTCTGTGTCGCATACATTCCATCCTAACGGACTTTAAAGATCCTGACGCTCATGTCCTAGACGGGTGAGTGCCGGTGACAAGAACACACCCAGCATGCACTTAGGTCCTTCTCCCCAATCCCTGGCTGCCCAGGATTGTGCTCAGTTGTACGGGCGTCAGACCATGCGCCCAAAGGCTGCGGGTGGGCGTCTCGGGCGGCTTGAGTTAGATCCTGTATCGGCCAGCGCCTTGAGCAGCTCTTGAGCTGGTAAAGCGCTATATTAGAACGATTAAATAAATAAAAAATAAAATAAATAAATATTTTTCTTGACGTTTGTATTAAAACAATTAATTTAAAAAAATAATAACAAGGGTATATATAACGCTTTTTCCTAATGACATCAATTCAAAGCGCAGTTCTCACGAATTTATACTTAACGTTAACATCGAAATACATGCAACTTTGTCTCGGTAGTTTTGTCTTATGTGGCAGCATTTGGTGAATATTGTCAGAAAGTAAGCATAATATCCTTACTGTGTGAATAAGCTCCCTTGGTATGTGAGATGCCAGATGTGTGGGCATTAAAGAAATTGAATATGCAACCATAAGTATTTCTGATATGCAGACAGATTGCGCATTCAAATATTAATTATTCATATTCCAGTATTACCACGTCTGTTACACAGAGGCTACGGCTGAATGAAACTGGCCGTTTACCTTTTAGCTTAGAGGTCATTCACCTTCGTTTAGCGGGCATGTTAAGTCCTGATGTACCAATACCACGACTGTACCGTACATCAAACTACTAGTGGCTTGCTAAGCCAGCCTTGGCGAAGCATGTGATGGGATGGACAGGGGTTTTACATCGTTGTTTATGCATAATGGTAGTAGTGTGAATGTATTAAATATTGTAGAAGGCAGGCATATGACCATACTATATAGTACCAGCTACCTTTATTGTATAATTTTGGCTTTGTTAATAATTGTAATGTTTCGATTGTCAACACGATTAATTTACAATAGTCTGTACTGCAATAGTATATGCTCCTATGTAGTGTGTCAATTTAGTAGTGTATTGCAATTTTGTTGGCCTGCTGTATTTGCTAGACCTGCTACTGTTCAGTGAACGTACAATAGACACAAATTTGATCTAGTCTTGGCTAGCTTAGAATGTATAACCGTTGCGGAGGTCAACAGGATTAAATTATATGTCTGAGTGAAAACAGTTTGACATTTGAAATAGTGTACCTGTCCCAGTTTGTGATAGTCTGTTGATGTATTAATTATTATGATGGGTATCATGGTGTTAGAATATCTCTTTCTCTCTCTCTTTATTTCTTTCTCTCTCTCTCTCTCTCTCTCTCTCTCTCTCTCTCACACACACACACACACATACACACTTGTTTCTGTTTACCTCTGCCATTGTGCTTACCTGTCTGTTTAAAGTGGCGTTCAAACTATTGATATGTAATATTACAGGAGCAGATGCATCCATGTCTTAACAGGGATCATGGCAATGGCAGCATATTAGTTATTTTATTATATTTATAAGCAACTCATAAATGTGTTTAATTGGCTTTTTAACTACCGAAGTTAACTTTTAATTCGTTTAGCTTATTTACGGGAAATAAAGCTAATATAGGTTATGTTTGTATTATCTCATATGTATTTACCTCATGCTCACCGTTTTATATAGTGAATACATTTTGAAAATTGTACAGTAGATACATTTATAATTGCAATGCATTTTAAAAAAAAATCAGTATTGCGACATTTTTTAAAATCGGTTTTATTTACAGCCATATTATGTCTATATAATTATAAATGTTTATATATATATATATATTTTTAGTACTATTCAGTATTGTCGTTATAATAAATGCACCTAATATTTGCTAGGTCCAAATTTATGATTGGGGTGTACTTTTTCGATGATTTCCTCACAGTAGTGAAGAAACGGAATCTCCGATAGTATGGCCACATCACCCGAGCATCCGGCCTTGCAAAGACCATCTGCAAGGCATGGCGCAAGGAGGCAGAAGAAGATGGAGACAGAAAAAGAGGTGGGAAGATCCAACATTCGAGAATGGACTGGCTTGACACTGAGTGAAGCCGTGAGGACTGCTGAGAACAGAGAAAGCTGGAATACGCTGGTTAAACGATCATCTGTGGTGCCCCAACAATTTTCGAGTTACGGGATAGGCCTATAGGATAGAAGATAGGATAGGATTGTACTTTTTTTTAGTTTTCGTACTTGCATTTTCCACTTTTGCTCTTCAGTTCAGTTACAATTTACAGTAAAGCGTGTATTTCGTCGTCTGTTTGTTAAAAATTTAGATTATAAAAAATTGTGATTTTATATTTTTTTTTATGTTGCTTTGCATTGAAGAAATGCAATATATATAAGATGGTTGTTTTTTGGGGGGGCTTTTAACTATAAATGTACTTTTTTTTAAAAGTGCATGTAACATAATATATTAAATATATCTGTGTCTGCTCCAAGAATAGCATTAAATAAACGATTGTTCACGTTTCTATTTCATATCCGTGCACTGTACTTTTCTAGTTTGTTGGTGGTTAACCTAACAGTGCAAGCTATCATTATTTACAACGAGCACGTGACTTTAAATCATTATTTTCACTGGGTGGTTACGGGTTAGCTAAGGAGAAAGGGGAATAAAAGGGGGGAAGACAGAGTGAGGGCGCGGTGGAGGAGTGAGAGCGATGGAGAGAGGAAGAAAGGGATATAAAAATGGACTACTTGTGATTCTTGTCTCGTTATTTTAAAAAAAAACAACACTAACAACAACGTTGTTCGTATGACTTCAACAAGGATGCAGGCTTTTAGAAGGGAGAGGTGGATACAAAAAAGTGAGAATAAGAGGATGAAGCAGTAAGGGGACAGAAGAACTAGGGAAGCGCTGAGGTAAAGTTAGAGGTGGGAAGGAGAAGAAGGATCAAGATAACAAAGGAGGCAAAGGAAGAGGAGGAGTAAGACCTGAATTACAAACACACACACACACACACACACACACACACACACACACACACACACACGCGCGCGCGCGCGCAAAGGAAGTCAAAGGAAAAGGAGAGTAAGACCTGAATTACAAACATACATACACACACACATGCGCGCGCCCGCACGCACGCACACACAAACACACAACTTTGCATAACTATAATAATGATATTACTTAGTGCAAGAAAGACAGTCTGTGCGTAATTATTTACGTGAGTGCACACTACAGGAGTAGGAGTTATAATTAAATGCGAGTACGGTATGGTACTTCTGCAAAGTACTTCTCCTCTCCTCTGTCTCTATCTGCCTCTTTCTCTGTCTCTGTCTCTGTCTCTCTCTCTCTTTCTGTCTCTGTTGTGGTGTGATGTGTGCACGTGCGTTCAGTTGTCTGTGCTTTAGAATTTGTAGTTAAAGTTGTAATAATATATTTATAAACAAGAATGTGTCTGTAAAATAATAATGAAATGACTTTGCGTAATAATAATAATAATAATAATAATAATAATAATAATAATAATAATAATAATAATAATAATAATAACAACAACAGCAACAACCAAAACAATATAATAATAATAATAATAATAATAATAATAATAATAATAATAATAATAATAATAATAATAATAATAATAATAATAATAATAATAAGGGTATTTATATAGCGCTTTCCCTAATGACCTCGGGTCAAAGTGCAGTTCTCATGCATTTATACTTAACGTTAACATCGAAATACATACCAAAAGAAGTTAAACAAAAACAACTTGCCTTGTCCACAGGCCAGAAACCAATGGCGCCTGACAGGTGTAGGTTCGATCCAGCATCGGGGCGTTATGTTTCTCCGAACATTATTTACTTTCGACTCGGGCAACGTCTCGGGGGTTTTCTCCGGGTACTCCGGTTTGCTCCCCCACCAAAATTTCAAAAAATCACAACTAATGTTAGGTAGGTTGGGTTTAGGCGCGCCACAGGCTGCGACTACGCTTTCCCCAGAGGAGGCGGCCCAGAATTTCCCTTCGAAAAAGGGACAATAAAGTAAATAAAATAAAAATAAAAATAAATAATACCAGCATGAAAAAGAATGTTTACAAGTACAATATAAAAGACGAAGGAGGGATGGGGAGTATGAGAGCAGCTAAGGAATGAGGAGGCTTTGTTTTTGTTTGTTTGTTTTAACTCTACGATATCTTGCACTAAGGTAGGCAAGATACAAATAAAATTTGAAGAAAAAAATCCGTTGCGAGAATTGGAAGACTTTTAAAATCATGAAAACGCATGAAAAATTGCAATTATACTCAAGATAAAAAAAGACGTTAACGTCTAAAACTTTTGCAAAATATTGATGAATAGCATGCCTTTGATTAGGAAGCGTTTTGTTCTCAGGTTGAATTCTGATAGAAAGAAAACAAGCATTCAAAGCAATCAGACAAAGAAAGACACACAGATAATCAAAGCTTCGGCGAAATGAGACGAGACAAGATTACATTCCAAGTTATTTTTGTTTTGGTTGTTTCCGAGAAGGGATGAAATCAAATAATTAAAACTGCATTTTTAGCAACGAACCAACCAGTGAGTCCATTAACCAATCAATGAGTAAATGCTTTTAAAATAATTCTGGCATACAACACAAGCTGACAAGTAGGCAACAAAACAAACACACAAGATGAACACAACTGAAGATCCTATCCTATCCCGTAACTCGAAGGTCGTTGGGGCACCACAGGCGATCGTTTAACTTGCGTACTCCATCTTTCTTTGTCCTCAGAACCCTCGTGGCTTCGCTCAGTGTCGAGCCAGTCTATTCTCGAATGGTAATGTCCGTTTCTTTACCAATATGAGCATGTCATCGTGTGGTCCAATGGCTTGTATGATGGTCTTTCGGACTTCGTCATTGGTGATGTGTTGGTTATGGGAAATGCCCAGAACTCTTCTGTAGCACCTCATCTCCATGCTTTGTGTTCTTCGTTGTTGGTCTGCTGTGAGGGTCCATGTTTCGCAAGAGTAAACTTATAGGAAGATGGAGATGATAAGGGAGCGAGGCAATCTTACTTTGGAGTGTAGACTGTTGTTCCTGTCTTTTTAAATGGGCTTCAACCTTGTCAGAGAGGCAGTTGTGTGCGCTGTCCTGGAGAGGAATTCCAGTCGGGACCCATTGTCTGATACAATTGCTCCTGAATATAAAAAGACAAAAACAAACTTTCGTGCAGACTGAATTAAAAACTGTTACACGAAACGTGTTTTATTTTATGTGTTCAAATATTCTTTGATTTTTTATACACAATAAACAGCAATAACGCAAGTTTAATCTATTCTAACATGAGTGTATATTACAAAAAAAGACGTTAGTTAATCAAAGAAAGAACATTAAGTCAAAAAGTGTAAATAGCCACAGTCGTGACCCAGCGGTCCATGATTCAAATCTTTTGTGAATGCGTTTTGGACGATCGACGTATTTCGGTCCTCACTTCAGAAAACTGTTTCGAGCATGTGAAGTAAAAACTGATCTTGTGGGTAACAATGGCCAAGTTGTTTTAGAAAGTAATATGGCATCAATTCTGGAGATAAAGAATCTTGTATTTATGTTTTATAGAGAGAAAATGAGAAAGACAGGCAGAGAGAGAGAGAGAGAGAGAGAGAGAGAGAGAGAGAGAGAGAGAGAGAGAGAGAGAGAGAGAGAGAGAGAAAGAGAGAGAGATAAACTTGAAACTTTTTTGAAACTTGAAACTTTTTTTTTATTAAGGATAAAGATTCTAGACTAATGATACAGTCTATTCTTCCAATCTGTCCCTTTACAAATTAACATTGTAAAGAACCTTTAACTTTAACTTGGAAAGCATATCACTCACACACACACATGCACTCACACACATGCACACACAATCATACCATCTTCATCAATATCTTTAAGCAATTTTAGGCAACCACCTCTCCCTCTCCCCGCCCCCATATCCTTCACCCTGATAATAATAATAATAATAATAATAATAATAATAATAATAATAATAATAATAATAATAATTTAAAAAATAATAATAATATAAATAACATAAATAAATAAATAAATAAGTTAATAATTACATGAATTTCTGTGTTCTCGTATGTGTTATTATACATCACTTTTTATAATTTTATAATAGAGAGAGATAGAGAGAATGTTTTCAGCAGAGCTATCTATGTGACTGTTGTAAGCATGGGACAAATTTTTTTCTTTCTCATTTATCAATTTTATGCAAAGTTTGCGCTCACTGCCAAAGGCAATGTTCCGCTTTTAGATATATATATAATGTGAAAGTTGGATAATAAAGATGCATTTTATTGTATCGTCAAACGCGCGTTGAAGTCGGTCAGCAAATAAATGTTTCATAGACCAATCAATTGAGTCTCAGTCTCTCAATAGCAAATGAAAAGTAGATTTATTTTGTGCTTGTTCGATCGCAAGGACCCCTTGAGCAGTCCTCTGAGCATTCATGAGCGCTATGCTGATCAGTTTAACTTTATTTACTGTAGCAGTTGTATGCATGAAATATAATTATGTTCTAAGCATTAAAAATATGCGCATGATTAACTTTGCACTCGGAAACCAAGCATTTTGCTTGGTTCCGTGTTTTGTTGTTAAAGTACAAAAACACTATAAAAGTTATTTCGGGCGTTTGTGACCTATTAAATAAACATAACCCCTGCACGCCAACATAACAGGAATATTTTGAAAACAAGCTGCGGCACTATTACATTACATTAATAATAATAATAATAACGGATTTTTATATAGCGGATACTCCAGCCTATGACCAGACTCACCACGCTTTACATAGTCATTACATATAAGTACATGCACTCGATAAAACATCGCTTTCACTACAATACACCAAAAGACAGAACAGTAAGGGTACAAATTATTTACACTTATGTACACAAATTACCATTTACAACTATGTACACAAATGACAGAAAAGACAAATAGGATAGCAAAAACATATTCACAGCTATTTATATGCCTGTTAGGCCCGGGAGGAAAAAACCAGTATAAATATGTACAGCCGTGTATACACTTACGGAGCAGACCGAGACAAAGAGGAGAGAATGGCAGCGGGATACAGATCATTCTGAATAGTGAAGTTTGAAGAGGTGGGTTTTGAGGGCCTTTTTGAATGCTTGTGTTGATTGTATGTTGCGGATATGGGAGGGAAGGGAGTTCCACTGCTTAGGTGCGGAGTAAGCGAATGCACGTTGGCCGTATGTCTTAGTGCGGGTGACGGGAACCTTGAGTGTGCGAGTGTCAGCAGAAGATCTTAAAGTGCGTGAAGGGGAGTAGACAGACAGTAGATCAGCAAGGTAGGAGGGACAAGAATCTGTGAAGAAGTTGTGACAGAGAACAGAGAGTTTGTAGTCTATGCGTGCTTGCACAGGAAGCCAGTGAAGGGAATGTAGTAGAGGTGTGATGTGATCGCGTTTCTTAGCTCGGAATACTAGTCTAGCTGCTGAGTTCTGAACCTTTTGTAGCTTGTCAATGATGTGTTTTGGGGAGCCAGCGAGGAGAGAGTTGCAATAGTCAAGACGAGAAAGGACGAGAGCGCAGACTAGGGTTTTGGTGGCGGTGAGCGTAAGATAGTGGCGAAAGGAGCTGATTTGGCGTATGGCCGTGTATGCAGAGCGACAGATGTTGGAGATGTGGTTGTTGAGGGACAGGTCATCGGAGAGAATGTAGCCGAGATTTCTTGCTGAGGATGAGAACTTAATGTTTGTTACATTACATTCACATTCACATTACATTCATTACATGATTATTGCTTTAGGTCCAGCGGACGGCATTATTAAATACTGAAGCAGTGAATATCAACTAAAAAATATATTATTATTATTATTATTATTATTATTATTATTATTATTATTATTATTATTATTATTATTATTATTATTATTATTATTATTAATAGTAGTAGTAGTAGTAGTAGTAATAGTAGTAGTAGTAGTATTACAGTCAAGCTTTCATGAAATAATAACGGTCATTATGTAAGAGCGATTATAATATATGATTAATTGTGATATTTTAGTCACTCATATCGTTTTACTACTTTGTTGTGCGATAATCATTAACATTGAATTATGATGAATCTATTAACAAGTTTGCTTTTATGTTTTTATTGTGGTATACACGTTCGATTGAGGGGTGTGGCTTAGTAACACATGAACGAATCTCTTAAAAAAAATTTATGTTTACATGTTAGTTTTTAACAATTGTCGTGTATATAGCATGTTTCTGTTCAGTTAAATAGGACACACATGGTTGTACATAATTCCTTTAATGGTAATACAGCTTTGTGAATTGACCCATTGAATTGAACAAATTATGTATTTCTCTATACGAATCTATGGTTAAGTATGTGTTTTGTCAGACTTTTTTTCCTATCCTATCCTATCCTGTCCCATAACCCGAAGGTCGTAGGGGCACCACAGATGATCGTTTAACCAGCATACTCCATCTTTCTCTGTCCTCAGCAGCCCTCATGGCTTCGCTCAGTGTCAAACCAGTCCATTCTCGAATGTTGTCCTCCCACCTCTTTTTCGGTCTCCCCCTTCTTCTACCTCCTTGCACTGTGCCTTGCAGAATGGTCTTTGCAAGGCCTGATGATCTGGTGACGTGGCCATACCATCGGAGTTTCCGTTTCTTCACCACTGTGAGCAGGTCATCGTGTTGTCCAATGGCTTGTGTGATGGTCTGTCGGACTTCGTCGTTGGTGATGTGTTGGGTATAGGAAATGCACAGAAGTCTTCTGTAGCACCTCATCTCCATGCTTTGTATTCTTCGTTGGAGATCTGCTGTGAGGGTCCATGCTTCACAAGCATATAGGAAGATGGAGATGACCAGAGAGCGCAGCAGTCTTACTTTGGAATGTAGACTGATGGTTCTGTCTTTCCAAATGGGCTTCAACCTTGTCAGGGCAGCAGTTGTTTGTGCAATCCTGGAGAGGACTTCCTGTCGAGACCCATTGTCTGACACAATGGCTCCTAAATATTTGAAGCTGTGCACTGTGTTGAGGGATTGGCCTTGTACTTTGATGTCCGTGTTGATGCCATTGGTATTGTTGGTCATCATTTTGGTCTTCTCTGCACTTATTTCCATTCCATAAGCTCTGGAGGTGGTGTCAAGCCTCTGTACAAGCTGTTCAAGTTCTTGTTCCTCTCCAGCCAATCCATCAATATCATCCGCAAAGACTTTTTTTACCTGCTGTAAACAGATTTTTGATCATTTAGCTAACATCCTTGTAAATGTCACAATTACTAATTTCTTTTCTAAATGGGAAATATTTTGGAATACCGGTTAATTTCACCATCACTCTAATTGTTTACTCAGCAAACTTGTTAGGTACAAACGGCTTTCAAATAAAACTTTTAATAACAAATCCAAGCCAGTTTATAAATATTCCATACATTGACAAAATATAGTAGACCAGGCATTTATTGTCATTATATCCTCGTATCATTATAGACAAGCCACCTGTTCTACGCTGTTTACAGCGCCCCTCATTATATCGACGACATTTATTTAAATCTGTTTCATCGCGCCTTGTTAATGAATGTCACGCCAGCAACGCTTACGGTTTGGCACTTTTGTTTGCGGGGGGAGGGGGAGGGGGAGGGGGAGGGGGAGAGGGGGCTAGGAGGCTAGTGGGGAGTGCCCTTGGCTTGGCAGCAACACAGTGAGTTCAAATAGCACTACAAACATCGCTATTCTGTAAAGAGCGCATCCACACCGAGGTTTTCGTTTTCGTCGCTTGCCATTGATCCTACACCGTTCTTGCTACCAGGAAGCGTTCTAGAATGACTACCCACCTTTTAAGAAATCTACCCTTGAAAGAAAATTTGTAAGATGCGATACTAACAGAAAAAAAGCAGCACACATAAAAACACTTTTTTTTCGACAAGTGAGACAAATTCCGCGTAGACAAGGCACGCATTCAGCTTTAAGAAATAACAAAGGACAACACAGATCCATAATTCACAATGCAAACGATAAAACAGACATTCCGTACCGAAATATAAAGGAACATCAATCTCTGTTACTGAGTTGTGACAATGTGTCTCTTGGTGTTGGTGCAGATGCGAGGGCACGGTGGCCTAATGGTAGAGCTTTGGCTTGCGGATCTGAAGGTCCCGGGTTCGAGCTCAGGCCGGGGCATTGTGTTGTGTCCTTGGGAAAGACACAACATTACTCCCGTTTCCTACTCCTTCGGATGAGAGTATAAACCTAGGTCTAGTCTGTGTCGCATACATTCCATCATAACGGACTTTAAAGATCCTGACGCTCAAGTCCTAGACGGGTGAGTGCCGGTAACAAGAACACACCCCTGCATGCACTAGGTCCTTCTCCCCCATCCCTGGCTGCCCAGGATTGGGCTCAGTTGCCTGGAGCGTTATTACGATGCGCGCAAAGGCTGCAAGTTGGCGCCTCGGGCGGCTTGAGTTAGATCCTGTATCGGCCAGCGCCTTGAGTCGCCAAGACGGTCAGATACGTGCGCTATAAAAATCCTCGATGATGATAATCTTGTGTGTTTTAAAGCTGCATAGGTAAGCGAATGCGTGGACGGGGGTGAGATGGGGATTGCGGGTTACTTTGAGACTTTTAGTCTTTCTTGTATGAGAGCGTTTGGGTTTTGCTGTTTTGAAGAGAGGAAGTTGCATAAGGGGAACAGAATGGCATTGAGAGCAAAGGGATGGTGTGACGGGGAGACGAATTTCAAAAGAAAGAAATATAAAAATTATCAAAGACGAATTATTTGTAAGGAAAACTATTGAAGGGCAAGGAGGAGGATGAGAGAGAGAGGGAGAGAGAGAGAGGGAGAGAGAGAGAGAGAGAGAGAGAGAGAGAGAGAGAGAGAGAGGGAGAGAGAGAGAAGACTAGAGAAACAGGTAATGTGGGTGGTGGAGAGAAACAAAGGTAGGTTAGAAAACTAGAATTGGAGTGAGATAGAGTAAAGAAGGAACATAAAGATATATATACATTCGTATTGCGCGATGTTCGCAAGGACACCCGATACACATTGGTCGAACGCTACCAGAAGCATGCGTTATTAGTCGCCTCAACAGGCGATAAAGCATGCTCCCATGCTTCAGAGCACTGCTTTTTATACGCTTCATGCTCTATAGTCACGGAAAAAGTGCAATTTCACTGCAGTGAACTCATGAAAATAGAAAAATGTAAGTTTCGTCTCCTCTAGGGGACGAATTAGGTCAAACTGTATTAGTTTCTAGGTCAGCTGTCTTTTACGAACCGTTTGACAATGTTTTTGAACCGTTTGTTGACGCCGGATAGTGTCCTCACTTGGTTTCATGCAATTTAAGAATCCAACAAGGCAATTGGGTTTTTGAGACGGAAAGAGCGGAATGTTGTAGAGCAACATTCTGTATATATTTTACAGTGAAATTGCGCTTTTCCCGTCACTATAGCGCTTGAAGCGTGTAGGAAGCAGTGCTATGAAGCATGAGAGCATGCTTTATCGCCTGTTGAGGCGACTAGTAAAACATGCTTCTGGCAGCCTTCGACCAATGTGTACCGGGTGGCAAGGAAGAGCCCCAAACCAATTTTCTCGCACCCTACAAAGAAGGTTAACACATTTTGGAGTGTTATGATTTGTGTAATAGGACGACGAATAAACTGAAAAGGAATAACAAGAAGAAAGGGAGAGATGGAAGGGATATGAGTGAATGTGACACAATCAGTCTTCAATAGCTTCCGCTTTCTCATTATAAATTTTCCATTGGTGTAAGGAGGCTTGGCGACCACAAAAGCCGGTCTTGGAACCACTCCCTCCTCCCTCCAGAACTCTATACAGCCAGTCCTTCCTACCACAGAAATTAGAAATCTTTGCTCTCTACCTTGCCATCGAGGGGCTATTCAGCTTCCCCCTGTATTAGCAATAATGACCGTAGCCAAATAATAAATGTTATTACCTGTTGTAGCCCAAATAATAAATAGGATTACCTGTAGTGGAGAAGGGTGGGATTTAAAAGATGACAGACGATTAGAGAGCATAAAATGTTAAGAAAAGTTGTTGTTAATTTTGACTCTTCTCTTCCAGTTGTAAGTGTTCACGTAGGCCTACACAACGTATTCATCTATCGCAATATATTGAGTATACCTTTGGTTCTCTTTTTGTTGTAGTTGTTGTTGTTGTTGCGTGGGTGTACAGATCTTTCTCTTGGGATCTAGCTGTGGACAAGCTCATGTGGTCTGTGATTCTATAGATTGACCACCCACAATACAGCGAAATATCCAGTCAATTTTCGGATTATGGAGCATTGTGCGCTTGTCGGAGGCACTTGATATATGATAGTAGTTATTTCGGTTTATGTTTTCGTTTCAGGTTTCAGTTTTCCCTATAGCTTCATTTATTTACCTGTGAACATCATCATCATCATCATCATCATCATCATCATCATCATCATCATCATCATCATCATCATCATCATCATCATCATCATCATCATCATCATCATTTTTGTCAACAACATCATTGTTGTCAGCATCTCTCCACGGTTGATGGATTGATGAATTTATCATTTAGGTCTACCAAGCTGCATTCAACATTCAAGAATGGACTGGTTTGACACAGAGCGAAGCCATGAGGGTTGCTGAGGACAGAGAAAGATGGAGTACGCTGGTTAAACGATCATCTGTGGTGCCGGATAGCGCAGTGCTTGGAGCACTCGCTACTGTGTCGCAAGTTAAGCACCGTCCAGTGCGGTTAGCACTTGGATGGGTGACCGTAAAACGTGAAGCGACAAATAACAACGCCCCCAGTTGACTCAACTGTGACTGAGTACCTACTCTCTTAAGGATGGGGAAGGTAAAATAGCGATGGAGGGAGATAGATGGGCATCATCCTCATTAAGCTGGCCCAAGATAAGTGTGATCTCCAACATCACGCTCCTCTACGGCCACATTACATTACATGATTATTGCTTTGTCCAGCGGGCTCTTCCGAGCCAAATCAGGACCGGACAACCCCTGATCCGCATAAAAGATCTGCTGAAACAACCCTAGTGGTAAAACTGAAAGCTCTCCACCAGCCAGTCACTATACAATAAAGACATCCCACGCAGGGGACGCTGAGGCTGTAATCTAATTTATTGAACCCCCGTTTACAAAAACAAAATAGAATACAAACATCATTATAAATTATCAACAAAACACATACATAAATGCCTACATTGCTAAATAATAACATCATAGGAAGCCCTAGTGACCACCTGGCAGAAAGCGTCCAATATTCCCAAGCTGATCCAACATACCTCATACACAAACAAGGAGTCTTGTCCCGGAAGAGTTTTCAAAAAAAAGGTAGATGACTGGTCTAGCGAAGAAGATAGTGTAGCAGATTGATAGAAAAGAGCAGGAATGAGAAAGAGCAAATGAGAAAGACAGCGACAGTGGGAATTTAAAGCACTAAATTTCCAGAAAGTGGGGATACTATTTATACTGAAACCCCCGGCACCCCAACGGGGGTCTACGGCCACAAATTTATGGGACTACCTTTACCTTTACCTGTGGTGCCTCAACGACCTTCGAGTTACGGGATAGGATAGGATAGGATCTGTTCTCTTGTTGTTCTATTGTATACAAAGTAAAGACAGAATAGTACATATAAATTATTATAACATTCAATTTTTGGGGGTGGGGGAAGGGTGGATGCAGGGGAGGGTGTGTGTGGTGAGGGTTACATTGTAAATTATTTGTCAATTTATAATAAATTAGTTTGGTACATTGGAGAGAGATAGGGAGACACGGTGGCCTAATGGTAGAGGTTTGGCTTGCGGATCTGAAGGTCCCGGGTTCGTGCCCAGGCCGGGGCATTGTGTTGTATCCTTGGGAAATACACTTTACTCCCGTTTCCTACTCCTTCGGATGAGAGTTTAAACCGAGGTCTAGTCTGTGTCGCATACATTCCATCATAACGGACTTTAAAGATCCTGACGCTCATGTCCTAGACGGGTGAGTGCCGGTGACAAGAACACACCCAGCATGCACCTAGGTCCTTCTCTCCCATCCCTGGCTGCCAGGGATTGTGCTCAGTTGTCTGATTCTTGTTGTTGTTGTTTTTAATCGTTGTACTATTCCCAGAGGCGCAAAGCAAATTCTCCTGTGTGTAACATTTGAAGCAATTAAAGAATCTTAATATGTCTTATGTCTAGAGCGTATTTCCGGATATTTCCCATTCCTAGTTTTAATGTGACTCGTAGGTAAATGCGTGTGCAATTGCGTGTGCCATTGGGCATGCATTTGCGCTTGCGCAGTTTGGCGTATTAGTTTTCGACCAATAAGTTTCTAAATGGGCGTGCAATTGCGTGTACATTTTCGCACGCGCATTTGACGCTTTCCGCGTTCCATATGGGTATGCCTACGTGCTTCTATGTGCATACGTGTGTATATGTGCGCGCGCGCGTAGTTTCCTTCTTGAATTGCTGATGGACAGAATCTGGCTTAGCTTCTTTATCATTCGGTGCATGCTTTGATTGATTTGTTTATCAGTACAACTTATGTTAATCTGATGAATAAAATTTGATACAACAACTACAACAACGATTGAGTGCCACACTTTTAAGACACCTTCTTTCCTGCCTGTTGTTTTAAAAGTTTGACGTCGGGTTTTTTTGTTTTTTTTTTGGTTGTTTTTTTTTTTTTTAAAATTCAAGTCGCACCTATCAGTTTACAAATGTTTATATGTATATATGTATATCTTCGTCTTCCGCGCCTGACATCTTCATCCCTATTTGGTTACCTAATATTTTCTGTTTTGTCGTGCAACTCCCCCCCCCCCCTCTCTCTCTCTCTCTCTCTCTCTCTCTCTCTCTCTCTCTCTCTCTTTCTCTCTCTCTCTTTCTCTCTCTCTCTTTGAGATTAAGAACAATAATTTGATTTCAATTGTTTGAAAAGGATTTTATCTAATGATGACTTTGTTTATTTTTTATTGTTCCATGATGTGAATGTTATAACTTTGAGTTGTATTTAATAGTTATTGTTAAAGCCCCATGGGCAAGATGTAAACAAGCGCATCCAGCGCTTATTCTTTTACCCTTGCAAAATAAAATTGTTATCTTATCTTATCTTATCTTATCTTATCTTATCTTATCTTATCTTATCTTATCTTATCTTATCTTATCTCTCTCTCACTCCACATGCATTTTTTTTAACGTCAGATACATGCAGACCGAGTCCTCTTTTTTTTCAGAAAGTGGTTCCTCAAATCTTTTTCATTGTTTCTTTTTTTTCTTTTTTCAAATTTTCTTTACTTTTCTTCTTTTTTTCCAAATAAGAAAACAAGAAAAGATTAGAATACAAATCAATATTACAGACAAAGTAACTTAATCTTAAGAGCTATCTGAACAGAGAAACAAGCAATAACAACCCCTCAAACCCAGCCTTCCCGAGAAGAAGGAACAAAAAAAAAAGGGGGGGGGGGGTTGGGGCGTTAAGGTAAGGGGAAGAAAAACAAAAGGAGAAAGAAATGATATCGCTAAATATTCCCTCAATACCATCTCCTTTTCAAAAATGCATACTGGATCAATTTCCATACCGTGTCTGAATTCACCAATGGTCACTCTCGCAATCAATATTCTCTTCCTTCCCCATTTTCGCCATCCTTTTCTCCCACATTCACATGCTACACACCTCCACTGGCTTCCCTGTAAGACATGCAGTC